>JBAMCJ010000588.1:0-14358 GCA_037075205.1 Drosophila prostipennis
ACGGGTGTCCGGTTTTGAGTTTCCCGATTTTGGAGAACACTTTAAACAAGAAGGTTTATAGGTATCCGGAGCTGCGCACCTGTAGCAAAATACGCGGCGTGGTTGGAAGCACTCCTTGTATCGATGACCTACAGAATCACAATTCCAACACTTCACTTGATTGTCATTGCGAATTGCGAATATCGGTGAATCACTTTCGTGAGTATTATCCTCAGTTTCCTCATCTACATTTATCTCGTTTACGGTTCGCCTTGGTGCTGGGTGACGCGCATTGTTTCTCACTCTTAAATTATTAAAGAAGTCTTCATGGCGATGACATTGTCTACGTAACGACGCTATGGTGGGTGTATATGTAATAATTCATGACCTAGATCTGATCTCAAATTATTTCGAACAGCCTGAACCAATTCTAAGTCTGACATAGGTTCCGATAGTGCATCTGCAATGGCCAAGATAGAGTCGAGGAAATCGTCAAAACATTCATTAATTCCCTGCTTTCTTCTTCGCATCGCATCTCTTATGTCTTGGTCGGACTTCTAATCTTTATATCTTTCCCTCAAACGTGCACACAGTTGAGACCAATTCATTTGCTCAGACACTCTATGGCATCGCCAATAAAAGGTCAAAGCTGGGCCTACAAACAAAAGATTTGCGTACTGATATAATAAATCAAAGTTTCCATTCAAGGCTTGACGAGTCAATGAATTTACACGATATATGAAATATTCAATGAAAATATCTTTAGGTGAACCGGAAAACTTTAAGTTCCAGTGAGCAATTAAACTTGAAATTCGATCAGGTCGATCGACGCGATCTTCGCGACGGGACTCTCCTGAACGGTTATTAACCATATTTGGGTAAGCGGAAAAGCTATTCTCGAAAGTCTGCCTTGGCAGTTGCTCTGCTGACGCATCCCATTCGAGTGAATGCCTACGAGAAGACGGTACATTAAGATTTTGCATTGCCGAGTTGATTTGATCAGTTAAGGTTGCCGTTATTCGGGTTTGGTACGATTCTAAGGCATTTGTTATAAGTTCGTGAATTCTCCCTTCTGAAATGTTACTTGCTCTTTGGGTGCCTGCAGAACGTAGTGAACGCGGTATTTGTGAACTAACATTGGATGCTGTCGTTGCTGATCGTGTACTAGGTCTAGTATTCGGGCGAGTTCTTGGAACAGTGCCTGTTCGTGCGTTCGAACTGGCTTCGTTTTGGGGTCTGGGAATCTCTAAGTTGGCGTTTTGAGATACGCTTTCAAGATTAGCGATCTGAGAAGGTAAGCATGGCTGTCGACAATTTGGGCATGTTTCGTTTTGCTGTAACCAGGCGATGGAAACGATGACCGCAAGTGGTTTCGACACTTTCTGTATCTGCACTGGAGTCATTGCATATTGTGCATTGCAAGGACTCAGCTGGCAATCTCTGATTAATTTCGGGACTTCTCACGACCGACATGATTTAGTTTTCTATAATCAACAAGAACGATAACAGTATAATTCGGTAGTGCGGTACGGGAATGATACGATAGAGCGGTACGACAAGTTTACGGTATCGATAAGAATGAAATTAAAATCTGATTAATTGGGACTTATTCTTTAAATCGGTTTCATTTATACAATTACATGAGTTTTGATCGGTATCTTCTTCTTTTGGTTCTATTGTACTTTAAGTCTGATTTGCTCGATGCACTGAATGAAAGAGTATACTGCTGGAACCTTCCAGCCAAAATAATTCTCAATTTCTTCTTGCAACTTGACTGTAGATTATGTTTTGAAATGAAAGGAAAGTTATTAAGGAAAGAGGTATTGTTGAGCTTGCCAACAAATACAATTCTCAAATTCCCTTTGACTTACTTTTGGTATTGAGTTATTTCAGACTATAAAAGGAGGTAGTGTTGAACTTTTCCAACCGCTACAAATCTCAACTTTCTTACTCCTGAATTAAAATGGATTAAGAGGTTAATGCTCTGATTCGTTCGATTATCTACTGGTCTGGTTCTGAAATATATCCTAGACACACAGCAATTCCTAGTAGATTATAAAACGATGTTTCTGAAACTATTGTGTCGGATGACTGGAAATGGATTTTTCGGAATTTTGGTTGGGAAAGCATGGGCTAAACAATATTTAGATTTTCTTGCTTTTGCTTAGTTGTTGTTGCAGTTGCTGTTGCAGCTGCCCCACGTTGGGCGCCATTTATTCTGTGACGAACACGGTGAAGTGGATGCTATTTGGTTGCATACTCTGCCTACGGGATCGGCCTAGCTCAGGGAGGAGACAAGGGGGTCGGTTACTTCCTAAACAGCATCACCGCCACACAATAAAACTTGTAGACAGAGTTGGGGAGGTTTAAAGGAAGGACGCAGTCAATCCGAATGGATGTAGGAGAAGATATTGATCGGTTAACCCGGTTGTTGAAGAACTGAGATGGTAATGTTCTTCGGCTTGGCCCACCCTACCTGTAAGGACACGTTAATGTTGAACGCCCTTACCCTTTACAATGAAAACCGCTTAACTCAGATGCCCATGTTACTGTTTTACTTCATTTCAGTTACTTTTAAACTTCATATAAATTCAAATAAACTCGAACTTCAAATACATGATTCTCAATTGCAAATTCCAAGACTCGCGAAACAATTTACTATCATTTACGAAAGCGAAGCGGTAATTAGCGGTAATTTGACCTGTCAGTACATTTATAAACTAAATGGGGGGGTTTCATATTCTTTCACATCTTACATTTGGGTTGTTTTACACCATACGTTATATATATATATATAGATTTATATCAAGGACAGTGTATTTACTCACGACCAATCCCTCGAAGTCCGCAGGCCTGTTGACTGTAGTGCTAGGATGAGGTGATATTTGTTGATAAATTTAATTTAGCATAGATGTCTTGATATGTGTAGGTACTAAATGTCACCAAATGAGAAAAGGAAAGAATATGAGTATGCGGTCAAATCAGATTATAAAAAGAATTTACTCTAAATTACTTAAAATTATTTCAAGAAAATTAAATATAACCGCAACTAGGCGGGACGCAGCAGGTGGGGTTTCCTGTGGCCGTGAATTGTTGAAATTTGGGTAAATACTCCTACGCGCCACGTTCCCGCGGATCGCTGAAGTCGGAAAAGGGTCGAAATAGCCAGAGATAGCTGCTGCCTCGCTGTTCACAACCGAGCCAAAGTGAGCTTATGTGCACGAGGGTTGTCGATGGGAGGTTATGTTGCGCACGATCCTATGGGAGGTTATGTTGCGCACGATTATCCACTGAGAGGTTATGTTGCGGTCCAATGCGACTCCCTTGCGTTCGTCAGCGCTCCGGATCAAGCGCTGCCCCAACCACGCCGGTTAACGTGAGCAAGTTGGCTCCTTGCACATTTAGGGGCTGATCCAGAGGTAACTAGATGGGGGACGGGAGAGTTAGATCGAAACTGAACTGGCGCACAGGCTTGGCTACAACTACCTTGAAATATATATCCACAGAGAAGGGTGCTTTTGGGCATAGCCTGACTCTTTTTGGTTACAATTCCTTAGCTGGCTGAGATCCGCCGTTGCAGGGGACAACTTCAGCAGCGCTGTTACGGGAGCGCCACGTGAAATCCGCGGCTTGCCAAGATTTGGGTTGCGAACTGCCAATACACAGTCTGCCGAGACCTTGGTCTGGCGCTGCCGGTTGATGGCTGGAATTTACGCAAGACGATTAGAGTCGATCTTGCGTTTGCAGATATTTCTGCTCACCTATGCGGTTTCCACACACACGCGTGCTGTTGATCGTAACATTTCAGCGCTTGCGGGTATTGTGAAATGCCTTTCAAACACGGATGAATCGATTGCCTTTACTACAGGACTTTGAGCGCGTGGTATAGGTAGCACACGCGTGGACTTTTAAACTTTTCGCTGAAACTATGCGTACGTTTGCTTGGCTGAACGAAATGTAAAAGAACGCTTTGGTTGAGCGGAAATATTGTCTTGCCAGTTTACAAGGTTGCCAGATCTACGGTTGGCATGTGTCAAGGTCAGCGTAGCCAGATCATGGGTCAATGGAACTATCGCTGTTAAGGTTAACAGCACTATCCGTTCTGTTATGGGCAAGTCTGTTTTTGGCGACTGTTACGTTTAAATTTTGGGACAACAAAATTCGTCCCTCACACTGTCCTTTGCAGAAACGCCAGCGTTTTCTTTGAGGGCAAAGCCAACAAATTTTATTGGCGTTACCATAAATCGGTAACCTAAGTCCGCTGGGATATGTTATGTTCTGCTTTAGGCATGCCATTTTGCCAGAAAAGGAATGATATTGACATCCAGAAGTTAATCCGAAACCGAAAGCAGTAGCCGTCGATCAACTCGAACTACCATGGAGCTCGCGAAAACTTGTCCGAGTTCTCAAGATACGGCCTGAGATAGGACATTAACTACTAAACGACGTCAAACGCGCGCACGGGTATAGTAAAGGTAACCCATTTAGACGCGAAATACTCATACCAGAATCTTATTCCCATAAAGGTTCTGAATCAGAAAACGACCTAGAAGTAGACGCGTTTACCTTTAAATGCTGGAACTTCCGCAAAAATGGCCACATTTACCAGGATTGTTAAGCTGATAAACGACTTTTTTGTTATGGCTGTGGAGCAGATAACACTTTCAAGACGAATTGCGCAAAAAACTCCAGGTCCGGCGGTTCGAAGTTGCCGTACAAACCGAAAACTTCGAATGCCTATCGCAATCAGTCAACAATGACCGATTAAATGTGGATGCACCATTCATTGCACCACAAACTATACCTGGCGTTCGAAAAGTCAATGGCAGCTCTTTGCTGCATTGTAAAGTTAAAAATTTACCTGACATTTCAAATCCAAAATTTTGTCAAAAATAATATTCTTGGAGTGCTCCACAGCAATTGATTTAAAATTTGTTTAGTGCTAGAGCCCTAGATCACGATAATGCAAAGTTGTTATACCCTTGCAGGGGTATTATAATTTCAGTCAGAAGTTTGCAACGCAGTGAAGGAGACGTTTCCGACCACACAAAGTATATATATATTCTTGATCAGCGCCAATGGCCGAGTCCATCTAGCCATGTCCATCTGACTGTCCTTCTGTCCGTTTCTATGCGAACTAGTCTCTCAGTTTTAAAGCTATCGCGATGAAATTTTCCCGAAAGTCTTCTTTCTATTGCAGGTAGTACATATGTCGGAATGAGCCGGATCGGACCACTATATCTTATGGCTCCCATAGGAATAATAAAATAAAAGAAACATTGTAACTTTAAAAACAACATTTTAAATAGGAATACCTGTAAGGGTATGTAAACTTCGGCTGGCCCAAGATAACTTACTTTCTCGTTTTAAAGATATTTTAAAGTTCAAAATGTTAAATTTCTGATTTTTTTCGAATTGTTTTCTATATATCGGCACATATCCACCCAATTGGACCAGTTTTTATACCCGTTACTCGTAGAGTAAAAGGGTAGGAGAGTGTAGGGTAATGTGACGAATAGGGTAATGTGACGAACTCGGCGAATCTCATATATGACGTCACGACAAAAATTCCAAATAAATGTAGTCGTCTCCCCTGATCGTGTCGACAATGTATTTACAGTATTATTAATAAGAAGTCCCGTAATTTGTTCGTGAGGTAATTTTCGCTAAAAATGTGGTGCGCAAACTAGCAAACATATTCAGTTTACTTGTGTTTCAGCAGTGCCAGAGCAAAGTTGAGTGGAAAATAAAATCAGACAAATATATGCACGTATACATGAGATCTTTATCAACAGTTCTTGGTACGTCGCGTTTTTTTCTTTTGCGCCGTTTGAGAGTGACACCGTTTTTGCTCTAAGTCTACCTTGTAGGGTATCGTAACGAACTTTTTGTAAGGTATTGTGACGAACTTTTTATATTCAAGAATTTTAATTGTTATCGTTGATTATGTGTAAAAAAAATATATAATAATACCAGATAACATTTACTGCTGCAGTGTTATTGTTGTTTTGTATTGTTTTTAATAATGACGTCAATTAAATTTAATTTAAAAAACAATTTTACATTGACGAATTTTTTTTTTAGTTAGTTTAGGCATTATCTTATTAATTCTTTCTTTTCCGTTTCGAAAAAAACTTTTCCGTAAATTATATATAAAAAATTTTTTTTTTTTGTAAAAAGGATGGTTTACGCTAAACGCTGTGGGATTTGGCTACAAGAAAATTTTGAATCCAAATTTTACAGAAATATCCTCAATAGATGTAAGCAACTTTCTGCTTTTACACTTTTAAAAAATATTGATTTTTAGAAAAGTTACATTTAAAAAACGAATCGTTCGTCACATTACCCTACACTCCCCTATATTGTATTCGTGCAAAAGTATGTAACAGCTAGAAGGTAGCATTTCCGACCCAAAAAAGTATATATATTCTTGATCAGGGTCACTAGCCGAGTCGATATAGTCATGTCCGACTGCCCGTATGTCTGTCTGTATGAACGCTGAGATCTCAGAAACTATAAAAGCTAGAGGATTGGTGTTTTGCATGCAGATTTTTGGAGTTCCTACGCAGCGCAAGTTTGTTTCAAGAAGGTGCCACGCCCCCACTAACGCCCACAATCGCTTATATACGATTTTAAAAATTTAAATATTTCGGAAAAGTAAAAATGCAGTTTTGTTGTGTTTATCAATACCTTTTTTTAGAATAAATTTTTTAAATCGGATTATTCGTTAAAAAGTTATGCCTGATCAAAGTTTTATCTCCATCTCCCTCGCACTCCCTTTAGCTGAGTAACGGGTATCTGATAGTCGGGGCACCCGACTATAGCGTTCTCTCTTGTTCATTTAAAAGTCAATAGATTAGAGCTTAACCTTGACATACAGATCAATATGATTGGATTAGTAATGACAGCGGGTGCCCCGACTACATTTCGATAGGTATTGATAAACACAATAAACCTGCATTTTTACTTTTCCGAAATATTTAAATTTTTAAAATCGTATACAAGCGATTGTGGGCTTTAGTGGGGGCGTGGCACCTTCTTGAAACAAACTTGCACTGCGTAGGAACTCCAAAAATCTGCATGCAAAGCACCAATCCTCTAGCTTTTATAGTTTCTGAGATCTCAGCGTTCATACAGACAGACATACGGGCAGTCGGACATGACTATATCGACTCGGCTAGTGACCCTGATCAAGAATATATATACTTTTTTGGGTCGGAAATGCTACCTTCTAGCTGTTACATACTTTTGCACGAATACAATATAGGGGAGTGTAGGGTAATGTGACGAACGATTCGTTTTTTGAATGTAACTTTTCTAAAAATCAATATTTTTTAAAAGTGTAAAAGCAGAAAGTTGCTTACATCTATTGAGCAAAGCTTCCTTCTAACTGTTACATACTTCTGCACGAATACAATATACCCTTTTACTCTACGAGTAACGGGTATAAAAAGTGATCTGTGATGAATGGTTCTCCCACAACAGATTTTTAAAGTTGATTTTTCGAAAAAGAATTTTAGCCAATAAGAAAAAAAAGTATTTTTAGACATCTTTGAAATTTTTCTGAAAGCGCCTAAGGGCCTAAGTTGTATATGTAACGATTGAAATTTTAAGGGCAACCAATTCTTAGAATATTGCAAAAAAAAAAAATGTTAAGTGCATAATTACTTCTTTTTAAATTTTTTAAAAGTGGTCCCAAAAAATAGGGTTTTTTTTATATTCTTGGACCCAACACCCCAGATCCCCGTTTAATTCTTTAAAAAAAAAAGCGCACTTACACTATGAATATTCGACTATTTTTGACTGTTCTGACAGTAGCGATGAAGATGTAAATGAATAAAAGATTGAAATTATAATTTAAATTTGTTTTATTTTGTTGAAAATCGCTGTGGACGGCAATCCACGTAGTGACGAAGCGCACAGGAGAGTGTGCGAAATCGACTACTATTATATAGCTGCAGAATTGAAAATCTGCTGTGATGGTCAGATCATAACGAGTGATACACCAATCGAAAGGTATGGCAACAACTAACAGGATTGCATACCAAGACTTTAAGAAAATCAATTGGTTTGGGAGAGAGGGCGGTGAAAGTGTGAAAGTGAAAATTTAAACAATTGGAGCTGTTGGGGCCGGTGGGGATAACTGGTCTCTTGCAATATGATGCGCTATATATGAGGGGTCATATCGTAAAATGAGAATATTTTATAAAGAATATTTGTTGAGTTGAATGTACAAGCATTTTTCGTCACAAAATGTGATATCAGAACTTTTGTATGTTGATGGTGCGATCGTCAGTATTTTTTATTATTTTTTTATTATTTTACCTCGTTAAGAGGTGTTTTTGTTTTATTTAACATCAGTCGCTGGGAAGGGTTTCATGAATATTATTTTGTAAGCAAGTGTAATTGTTCTATTGTAATTGGCAAAGATAGTAGATTCTTTGATGCTACCTTCTTAAATAAAGCAAAAAAAAAACATTAAAGTAAATCAAAACGATGGCAAACATATGTGTTTTGTATTTTTAGACATACCGCGTAATCTGTAGGCAATGGAACATAAGTTTTTAGGGACTTTTACTGAGGAGCACTCAAAGATTATGAAAAGTAGAAGCGGTTTGTGGATATTTTTGGCTATAAAACTTGCGCTTCTCCGGCACAATGCAAACAATTTACCTGAATAAAAGCTTGCTCGGCTGAAAAGCAACGATCGACAGACACATAATGAGCCAAACTCTGTCTGTCCATTCCATGTTTGGGTTATTTCTTGATTGGCGTATGCATTGAATAAATATTTCATCTCGTAATTCTTCTCGCCCAATGCCCAATCCAATAATGTACTGAATAATCTGTAGTTCTCGCTCTGCATTATGTTCTCCGCGCATGTACTTGCAAAGTTCCTTAAAATAAAATAAAAAATAATGATGAAGTAATAATTAATATTTATTAATAATATTTACCTATTTAAAAGGGTATATTGTATTCGTGCAAAAGTATGTAAAGTATAAAGAAGGGGAGTGTAGGGTAATGTGACGAGCTCGTCGAATCTCATATATAACGTCACGACAAAAATTCCAAATAAATGTAGTCGTCTCCCCTTATCGTGTCGACAATGTATTTACAGTAATATCAATAAAAAGTTCAGTAATTTGTTCGTGAGGTAATTTTCCCTAAAAATGTGGTGCGCAAACTAGCAAACATATTCAGTTTACTTGTGTTTCAGCAGTGCCAGAGCAAAGATGAGTGGAAAATAAAATCAGACAAATATATGCACGTATACATGAGATCTTTATCAACAGTTCTTGGTACGTCGCGTTTTTTTCTTTTGCGCCGTTTGAGAGTGACACCGTTTTTGCTCTAAGTCTACCTTGTAGGGTATCGTGACGAACTTTTTGTAGAGTATTAAGACGAACTTTTTTTATTCAAGAATTTTAATTTGTATCGTTGATTATGTGTAAAAAAAATATATACCAGATAACATTTACTGCAGCAGTGTTATTGTTGTTTTGTATTGTTTTTAATAGTGTCGTAAATTAAATTTAATTTAAAAAAAAATTCACTTTGACTAATTTTTTTTTTAGTCTGTTTGGGCATTATTTTATTAATTTTTTCTTTTCCGTATCGAAAAAAACTTTTCCGTAAATTATAAATAAAAAAATATTTTTTGTTTTTTGTAAAAAGGATGGTTTACGCCAAACGCTGTGGTATTTGGCTACATTGAAATTTTAAATCCAAATTTTACAGAAATATGCTCAGTAGATGTAAGCAACTTTCTGCGTTTACACTTTTGAAAAATATTGATTTTTAGAAAAGTTACATTCAAAAAACGAATCGTTTGCCACATTACCCTACACTCCCCTATATATATTCTTGATCAAGATCACTAGCCGAGTCGATCTAGCCATGTCCGTCTGTCTGTATGAACGCTGAGATCTCGGTAACTATAAAAGCTATAGGATTTGCATTTTGCATTCCTACCCAGCGCAAGTTTGTTTCAGCCGAGGGCCACGCCCCTCTAATGCCAACAATCGACTTAAACGATTTTAAAAGGTGTCTGGCGCCCACACGTTTATAGATTTCGGAAAAGTAGAAAAGTAGAATTGTGTTTATCAATACCTATCAAAATGTAGTCAAAATTTTTCAAATAGGACCATTCGTTAAAAGGTTATGCGCGATCAAAGTTTTATATCTCCATCTCCCTCGCACTCCATTTAGCTGAGTAACGGGTATCTGAATGTTGGGGCGCCCGACTATAGCAATCTCTTTTGCTATAAAACTATCAATGCTTAAGTTGCAAACTAAAGCGACAGTGCACTATGGGAAAAAAGTCAATTTTTTTGGCATAAAATCAACTTATTTTACAAATTATTTTTAAAAATAAAATATATTTTTTGAATTTACATACCCTAATTAGCCAAGAACCGTTATCTAAGATTTTTTACCAACAACACTGATCGAGCCCAAAGTCCTTCAGCTAGCCTTGATATAACGGATCCAAGATCTCCTTTTCTCCAGAAGAAAAAATGCAGGTCAGCTCAGCTTAAAGTCTTTACTCGAACAGTAGTGATGACAAAACCCACTTGGCGGTTGTCGATAGCGTTTTCATAACAGCGATAGTTAACATTGCTAGTATATCGATAGTGTTATCATTTAAATTCAAGGAATATACAAAATACTAAATTCAATAAATTTCACAGAATTAATTTCAATAAGCGGCGCGAACATATTCCCCGCCTTGGAAGGTCCTTCCAAAGTCAGTCCTCCAGCGGTAATGGGCAGATTTTCTGAACATTTCGCTTCAGATATCCCGTCTTGGTTTTGAGCGTGACCACACGCACGATGTCGTCTTCTCCTGGATGCAGCTCAGCTACTGGGCCAAGTAACCATTGTCCTGGTGGCGAATTGTCCTCAGCAATAAGCGCCAAGGTGCCCAGTTGAACGTTGTTGGCAGAGGTAGTCCACTTCGAACGCGCCTGCATTAGAGTCAAATACTCAATCTTCCAACGCTTCCAGAACATGTTGTGAACTGCTAGTATGCGATTCCAGTGGCTTGGCATGGACAACTTGATCAAATCCTCGTTGAAGGGTTCCAGTTGAGCATTCAGTGGTCGTCCTACCAAAAAATGACCCGGTGTCAATGTCTCCAGATCATTAGGATCTGATGACAAGGGATACATTGGCCTAGAATTCATGACAGCTTCCACCTGTGCTACGGCTGTCGAAAGGTCTTCAAAATTGAATGCAGTGCTATTTGCGCTTTTGACTAGCAGTTGTTTAGCAACTTTCACAGCGCTCTCCCACAATCCTCCAAAATGAGGAGAGCGGGGTGGTATGAAGTGAAATTTGACTCCGCGCTGACTGAAGGTGTCTCCGATTAAGCTCTGGCTTGCAAGATCAAATGTTTAAGCCATCTCCCGTGAGGCGCCTACAAAATTTGTAGCATTGTCACAAAACAGATCCGTACTGAGGCCACGTCGAGCGAAGAAGCGCTTTAAGGCAGCAATGAACGCGTTCGCGCTTAAGTCAGATATGATCTCTATATGGCATGCTTTCGTTAAAAAGCACACAAATACACAGAGATAGACCTTGACGGGACGTTTTCCTCGGATATTGAAGTGCATTTGTATTGGTCCTGCGAAGTCCAATCCAGCGCGTTCAAACGGATGAATACTGCCTCGCACTCTGCTTTTTGGGAGCGCACCCATTAGATATTGTCCTAGGACTGGGCGCTGCCGGAAGCAGACGACGCATCTTCTGACAGCCCTGCGAGCTACCTTCCTGCAATTGATAATCCAATACTTCTGCCGCAAAAAAGCGCATAAGGATTGCACTCCGGCATGTAAATTTATCCGATGTGTGTATTCAGTTAGGGCTTCAACTGCCAAATGATTATGTGGTAACAAAATCGGATGTATTGTTTCTTGTGGTAAATCAGCCTTTAATAATCGCCCGCCTACACGAATAACTTGCAACCCTTCTTGTACATCGATGAACGGATTTACGCCTTGTATCGTCGCTGATTTTAACCTCTTACTACTCAATAGCCTACTGAATTCCTCTTTTAACTTCTTTGTTTGTATGACATAAATTATATAACGAAGGCCTCCAGCCATGTCGCTTGCAGTTAACTTGTGTGAGCCGGTCCTATCTTGCTTACTTTTTCGCCTCCAACGATATATATATCCAAACACTCGCTGAAGCTTCAAAAAATCTTTTACAAATTTGCATTCACTAACTACGTTGTCGTCCTTATCACATGCTGCTAAAGAGAATGCACCCTGTTTATACTCAGGCATTGACTCGTGCTTTTGTAACCAGGGTATTTCCGACCAGCTATCTATCGGCTGCTTGAGGAATGCTGGACCGTGCCACCACAAACTTGATTTGTTAAGGTCTGCGGAGTACAGTCCTCTGGAAACCATATCCGCTGGATTAATTTTGGACTCTATTTTGCACCAATCCTGGATGTCTGAAAGCTCCTGTATAAGCGCTACTCTATTTGCGACAAATGTTGTCCAGCGGCTTGCATGCGACGCGAGCCAGTTGAGCACAATGGTCGAGTCAGTGAAATACCTAATTTTTGTAACCTTTAAGTGAATACTTGATCTAACCTTGGCCATTAACGAAGTCATAAGCAATGCCCCTTGCAGTTCTAGTCGGGGTAGAGATGTTACCCTCACTGGCGCCACTTTGGATTTGGCGGCTACCAAATGTACGTTGACTGATCCGTCATGGTCCTGAACGCGAGCATAGATGACTCCGCCATAAGCGCGGCTTGAAGCGTCGGAAAACCCATAAAGCTCTAGAGTGGTCAGATCAGCCTGGGGTGGGACTACAGAACGAACCATCGCGCACAAGTCGATTAACTTCAGCTCCTCTCGATATTTTTTCCATTGACTGGCATAGCTAGGAGGCAGATCTTCGTCCCAATCAAGCCTTAGCAACCATAGCTCCTGCACGAATATTTTTCCCAAAATTATAATTGGGCTTAAGAAACCCACTGGATCAAACACTTGAGATAATTCTGAGAGTACTATTCTTTTGGTAATTCTGGGATTATACTCCGCCTTGAAAGAGAATTGAAATTGGTCGCTTTGGCTTGACCAACAAATGCCAACCGACTTTGCTGCATCTTCAGCCTTGAGCCTAAGGGGTTCTTCTGGAGCAGCTTCACGTTGAATAGCTGCTACGCCATTTGTGTAAGACGAATCGACCGATATTTAGGAGATCAGAAATTTCTTGTTTTAATTTGGACAACTCGGATGGGGTATCCGCTCCGCACAGCATATCATCCATATAAAAGCTTTTCCTTATGGCCTCAACTCCAAATGGATAGGGCTCACCGAAGTTTTCAGCCAAATAAAATCGCACGGCTAGGAATGGAGCGGAACTTGTTCCGTAGGTCACGGTTTTTAAACGCAGCGTTTGCACCTCATTATTAAAAGGCCACAGTATGCATTGAAAATTACAATGGGGATCTGTTACTAAAATTTGCCTATACATTTTGGCAATGTCCGCGGTTAGCGCGTACTTATAAAATCGGAATCGAATTAATATCTCAAAAAGGTCAGGCTGCAAAGTTGCTCCCACGAGCATAGTGTGCGGTTTAGTTTTCTCTCTAAGTTTAGAAACCTATTCAACGCTATTGAGTATGTATCTCCTAACGGCGTTGTCTGACTTTTGAATGGGAGAGCCACCACAAGCCGTCCGGAAGTAGAGCGACTAATATGATCGACAAAGTGAGTCTCGCATTCCTTCTCCTCTTGAGTAAGTTTATCGGCTGGCGGAGCCAATTCTTCACACTTCCAAAACTTTTGGACTATCTCGTGTAGGTCGTGTGCTGCTTGAACTTTCTCCTCTGTTTCACCTACTAATAAGGAGACACTCGGGGAATCGGATAGTTCTCCTACGACTACCCATCCTAAGAGTGATTTTTGTAGAGTGGGCATTTTTGGTCCCAGCTTGATTTGGCCTGCGACAATCAGGTTAAAGAAGGCTGACTCCCTATGAAGCAATTCATGATGAGGCTTATTACACGCACTACAGTATTGGCTACTACAGGCTCTGGTAGAGTGGCGTTTTTCTAAAACAGACTAGGCAGAAAGACAGCTTCTTGACCTCATGATACCGTTGCATCGGCGATAGCTCTTTAAATTTTGGACAAGATTTAATGGAATGTCCACCTCCGCACATAAAACAGCAGCTTTTTCTATTGCTATATACTGATGTAGCTAAGCTTGATTTTTTGGAATCGCCTTTAATATTGGGTTTGGAGCTGTTTGTCTGCCGAGCTTCACGACTTGCCAAATGCATACCTCTAGAGTTTAAAAACTTTGAAAGCGTTGGCCAGGAAGGGAGTTCAGTACAATCCCATTCGCTTTC
>JBAMCJ010000593.1:0-45507 GCA_037075205.1 Drosophila prostipennis
TTGTTTTATATTCCAACTCGACACCCTATTCTTTTCACGACCAGCCTTGTGGAACATCGGGTCTATAAAGAGGTTTAAGGTGGAGGGTACTTAAAGAACGGGCCGCTATCTCTATCAGCAGAATTCGCTGAACAATATTCAATTGAGAGCCGGCTTTTTCCGCGAAATGCCACTTCGCAGCTGCGTTTTGAAGAGTGTTTGTTAGTCTGCCGGAACCATCTAGTCATCTAGTCTTCCTTTTTTATAAATTCCACGCTATTTTAATTGGATTTTATCTTCCCGCTGCCATTTTCACAGCTCCGATTTCGCGCCCTCTTCCCCGAACCGCCCTTGTGCTGTTGTCGTTTTCATGCAACGTTGATTTAAGCTTGAGGGAAATTGGCAAATGAAATGCTTCGTGTAAATAACTGACATTGGGGATCCGCCCCCAAATGCTGTTGTTCATCGCTTTGACATGTTGAGGCAGGCCGCAGGGTTCGTGGCATCGACCGTTGAAGGGCAGCCACTAAGCCACAAACACGCACGAGTCCTCCAGATACGAGGGCTCAGCGAATTGCCATTGAAGTTTGGCCCAAATCAATTGGCCAAATACTGGCCGGGCCGAGGCAAACTTTCTTGGCTGGGTTCGAAGAACTTTTCCATCGTGGAAAATATTTGGCTAATAAGTTGTGTGTCAAAAGGGAAAATGGTGATGGATCATCGGCTGAAGCTTGAATTATCCCACCCCCAACTGGATCTGAAATTTGCTTAACCCATTCCACAGGATGTGCCGACGCAAGCAATTAAGTCAGGAGGGCGTGGCCAGGGGCGAGACTCGTTACACAGACCGCAACATACGGGTGGGCGGAATGGAAAACACATTTTTCATTTAAAGTGTCGCCCCGAAACAGTCCTGGCCAAATGACAATTCGATTGAGGCACATAATAGATGGGAGATGATAACTACAGGCATTTGCGATGAGCGGGGCGAGGGGCGAGGGAAAGTCCACTTAAATTCATACAATTTGTTTTATTTCGACAACAGAGAAAAATTGTTCAAAGCAAGACAAATGTTTCCTTTGTGCGTCGAAGGCATTTCCGAAATGAAAATGAAAACGAAAATGATAATGACAATGCCGATGCCGATGAAGATGATAATGGCAGGGGAATAAGGGACTGGCAGGCTTTCCCCTCCCCCATAAGAAGGATAAAGAAGCAGACGGAACTGTGAGAAAATGTGTTTTCCTAACATTTCAACACGACGTCCCCCGCTTCTGGGGGCTTCCCTAATGGACAAACAACAAGAATTTAAGTGCCGGCTCCTCACAGGAGTGAAATGATAATGTGGGGAGAGAATTGAGGAATGGCTTCTGCTGACCATCAGTCACAAAACCGACAGCGATGTCCTCCAAGTTTAGCAAAAGTTTCTTGACATTCGGTTATGACTGTCCTTTACGAAGAATACGCTGATTTCATAATTGACTTGGGGCTTACACAGATGTACAGACATATTTTCTCTTAGCCATAACTTCTTGCATTGTTAGCATGCATTTTTGCTACATTTATTCAGTTTTCTACTTTGGGTTTCCTATCGAATCGAAATTCATGCAGAGTTTGTTTATTGATAAGCTCAACATTTGGAAATTATAAAGTTATTTTTCTGTGGACCGCCTTAAACTTTTTGCATATATTATTTTTCTTTCCATTTTTGGTCCCTGGTAACCACAATATAAAGTCAATTTGTTTTTCGCAATATAATTGAGCATCGCCTGACCGAGTTTCTTTCTTGGGTCTTCTTTCTTTAGTCTTTCATACACAAACAAACCCAACTACCAATTTATTTTGGAAAGAAACATACAAAATAATTGATGGATATGTTTTTTGGCATTGGTCTTAAAGTCATTGTAGCTAAAACCCAGTTGTGTATATGCAACGCTTTATTAAGAGTGCCCACTAACCAGATATCGATAAGAGTAACTCGAATTAAAGCTCGTAAGACCTGAGTTCTGAGAAAGAAAAATACACAGACAGGAAATTGATACTATTTACCTGTAAAATCCGTGGAAATGTTCCCTTTGGACTTAATGTTTCATATATCATCGGATTTCCTTTGCCAACAGCCCTCGGCTCCGCTCTAGCGCAGCTCATCACCCGATGAGTTCTCTCAGTCATGCAACATTAAGCATTTGTCTTTACCACTTCCCAATGCCACTTCCCCGGCTCCTCAACCCCCCTCCACCATTATTGCAGTTTAATCTGCCCGGACCATTGCATACTTCCAAGCGAACTCGCATGAAAAACCCTCCGACATAAATTTTTACGCATTTTCGCGGTATACATACTTAATGCTACTATTAATTTATTGTTTCAGCTTACGTGGGTTTCTTGAAAACTTTCGGGGTACGGAATACACAGAGTCCAAAAACATATAGGCCATGAACAAATTTCGGATTATTTTAAAGTTTCAATATCCAATAATAGGTACTAAAATTTCGTTCAAAAAATTTATTTTAGGTAATATACCTATATACTTATCGAAATGTGAGCTAACCAAGAGAAACGCTATATAAGGTTTACAGATTTGTAAATCCATTTTACTTTTACAAGTAACTCCGCGGATAGGTATGATATTTGCCCAAAATGTAACTGAATTTATTGGAGTTAATGATTTTCAAAATAATAAAACAAATTAATAAAATTCCATTTCAATACTTGCCTGATATATTTAAATCTATGTTAATTTAGCAATCTAAAATTGGTTTTTATGCTATTAATATAAGAAGGTAAAGGGATTGTAATGTTAGGTACTCAGTGCAAAATTTTAAACAAATAACATCACTTTGAAAATATACCTCAAGAAATGAACTTTTGAAATGTATATTTATCGAATATGTGAGTCAATTTTAATTTCATGGTTTTCACTCCATGGAAAACTTTTGCAGCAACTCGGTTGGCACGAATACGAGTACACATCTGTGTATAATTCATACCCATGCTCGGCTCGAGTGGGTGCGCCTCCTTTAGTCTCCGTTCGTTTCCCGTGCTCACGCATGTAATTCGAATGATTAAACTGTTATGGCGAACAAAGTACGAGGCAAGACAATGACGAAATGAGCTGAGTTGTGCCCAACTGAGCGGAGGCGAAAAGGATCTCGAGCAGTACGGCAGGGGCTCCGAGGTCCCCAAGTCCCCTCAGGTCGTGTGAGTTAATGCTGAAATTTCTGGCAATCGCACCCCTTCCGAGAATGTCATGAAATATGCAGAACAACTTTTCATAGCGAGCATCAGCATCTGGATAGCGTAGTAATAAATACAGATACGGCTGCAGTTGCAGATGCAGCTGCAGATGTAGTCGGAGGTACTTACACTTTATCACCAGTTCGGACAAGTTTATTTGATGCTCTCTCGGAAAACGCCTTCCTCAAAGAAAAGTATTTACCCACCCGAACCGGAAGAATCAAGATAATTGCATCAAATGGGACATGTACCCTTCCCCTCTTTGGATCCTAAATTTTGGCTTTTTGGAGGAACCTTTTTGCTGCTTTGCTCTGCAGCAGAAGTTATTATTTAGTGTGCCTTCCCATTTTTTCCTTGCCAAGGAAAGGATTCCCATGTCCGTTGGACCGTCCCACGAACTGCAGTTTTGTCGCCTCCAGTCGTTACTACGGCTGCTGTTGTTGTCTTTCTCCATCCACTTGAATGAAATTTCCGGCGACAGCACTAAACAATCATAATAACAGATACTTTTTTCCTCCGCACACAATGCTTTGCTTTCTGTCAGTCTTCCTTCCTCTGGGCTGCCGCTGCTCTGTCTTCCACGACTGCTGAAATGGAGGAGCGCCTGGGTGTCAGTCAGGGAAGCGTTCAGGGCGGACAGACAGCTATCCGAGTCTGTTCTGTTTCTTTAAAGACATCCATACGAAGGCAAAAACGTGTGCAATTAGTACGGGAAAAGCATTGCAGAAAAACTCAAATGCCGAGCAAATGAGTAAGAGCTAAAAACGACAATTAAGATTGATTTTAAGACCGTAGAATCTTTGAGGAATTAACACACAACAAACAAATGACGGTAATGTGTGATACAAATCGTAAATGCAGGTTTAATTGGTATTTACGGTTTGCAGAAAAACCCATGCTTTTTTGAACAAAACACAGATAAGCGATAGCAAAATAAATCGCGTTAAAAATTTACCTTGGTGCACAATTTACTTTTACTTAGACTTTCGTTCTATTATCATCATTTCATTCCCATCAAAATGTTTACTTCAAGTAGAAGGCATTTGCCATTACCACATAAAAATTTAAAAAATCTATATGTAACTTCTAGTTTCAAAATTATCCGCAGTAAGTCTTGGTTGTCCAAGTCCGCTGATACCATCACGAGTGCATCAAGGCGATAACTTTTTGCTTGGAAATCAAATTGAGTTAGTGTCTTGACCTACTCAACGGCCCGGTTTTGTTTGTGATTTGTGCCTAGAGGCAGTCAGCAGGCAGGAAAACTTCTGTTTTTATTCCAAAGCAAGAGAAGCTAAGAGAAAGAAAAATAAGAGAGCACGCAAAGCGCCAGCTAAGAGAAATCATAAGTCGATAAAGCAGTGCACCGGTAGCAAACTTAAGCATTTATTTTCAAAGTCAAAATTAAAATTTTTTCTTGGCCCGAAAAATGTTGCATTTTTGATAGATAAATATTTAAAAATCTTTTAAAAATAAACATTTGTAAATCATTTTTGATTTAAGTCTTTGGTTTCCCATGTAGAATCAAGCTATTTTGAAAATGCTGTGTTTAAATGCCATAATTGAAATTGTTTACAATTCTGGCAGCTCCGCTTCTTTAGAGTTTATTGCTCTTTGGCATCCAACGAGGCGTATTCCGTATATTGCGCATACGCCACGCATGCCGGTATTCTTCGTTGCCTGCAACATTTTTCCCAATTTCATATAACAATTAAAAGCCATTAGGGCTTAACAAAAAAGTATTCGTGGAAACAGCATCTTCAACCCTTTCTCCAACCCGCCCACTATATAATCCCCCGACTGCAGCTGCTACAACTGTTGTTGCTTCTGTTGTTTTCTGAGGTAATGGCGTGTCATTTGCATTTTGCATGATGGTAACAAAACAACAACTGTTTCGCCTGGGTGTTCGGTGCAAATGATTTTGGTGTGTGGGGCGCAGAGAATGCGAATGAGAAAGATATGTTGCACAGATCCGAATAGCTCAGTTGGGGAAAAGTTGAAATAAACCCGACGTTGATGATGATGATGATGATCATGATGGGGTGATGAGATGTTGGCTGGCCAGCACCAGATGCATTTACGGATATGACGTGCTAATGCGGTGGAGCTTTTTCGGTTGAGAAGGCTGGCAGGTAACAGCATCGTAAAAACTTGTGCAACCCCCTCTTCGAAACAACAGCAGAAGTCATAATTTTTCTGTCCCGTTCCCCAGCAGATCCCATTAAATCTTAATTAGTCACGCTCGTTTGGGCACACATTACAAACAATTAAACATTTTTCAACCTTCGTTTGCCAGCCCACCTAGTGGTAAATCAAACATCGAGTGTCCTCCTGTTGACGCTGTCGAGTACAAATATTTTCAGCCATCATTAATTCGCTTGCAAGGGAATTGAACCCTTCATTAATGCACATGAAATGCAATTAATTTTTCAGCTTACAACTTAATTTACAATTTTATTTGCAGCCGGCCATTAATAACGATTTTTAAGCGAGCCATAATCCCCGGCCACGTCAAAACCAATCCGTATCGCAACCAAAAAACTGCATCGAAAAAAGTCAACCGATCCAAACTGAATTCAAATGCCATGGCTGGTGAATTTTTTCAAAAATTTGATTGTGGTCTGCCATTTTATTGCCATGATATTCTGCGTCAATAGCAAAGTGTCAAGCGATTGTCGTTATTGCTATGTTTTGCACGTTTTTAATATGGAAACTGTGTTTTCCTGCTGCCCCCAAATGGCTGTTGTTTTGATGCTCAGTGCTTGCGGCTTGGATAATACAATTTTCAATTTTCGATGTCACCGAGCGGACCGCACGGCTATATTTATTTATCAATGTTATTTTCAATTGCCATCAATGCGGAGCTATTTACATTCGAGTGGTGAGGCCGTTTTATTGCATTTCTGAAATATTTTTTAATTAGTTACTTTCAGTTGAGGAATGTCAAACTTCAAACGTTCTGAAAATGATTTGTAGAGTGTCAGCATAGTGGGCTTTAAGTGTGTGAAAAATAATTAAAGCTAGAATTAGTTTTATTTTACTAGAAATCCTTTGACAAAGCATTGGCAGAAGTTAACCCAATAAAAATATTCTTCCTTACTTCCTTACCCATTTCCATCATCTCAACTTGACCATTTCAATATCCTGCCTGAAGTCCGCACTCAGCTTAGCTGGGATTCCATCTCCTGGCCAACCACTCCTACTTTTCGCACAGCCCATTGGGGCACATAAATTATGGCCACAACTCGCCGGCATTACCAACTCGTTTAGCTAAACTCGCACAATAACTGCAAAAGCCACTGGAACAGTTGCCATATTCTGCTCGACCTTTTCACTTTCCTTGCTCACTTTTCTTTATTTTGGAGCAGCCCCGCCCTCCGCCCCCTTTGGCTCCACCACCTTGTGCATATTGTGTGCAATATTAAAAGAAAGCCCGGGGCAGTAGCAACAACAATGGGACTGCAAACAAACCGAGACCGCGTCTGGAATTTCAATATCCGAAGCTCGTGTAATATGAAAATATTGAATTTTAAGTTCAGCCATATTATTATTATTAAAACCAAGTCAAGCCCAAGAAGAAAAGGGCAGTTCTATTTAGGGACGACCTAATGCAAATTTATTAAATTACAGCCAAATAATAAAAAACCCGTACAAAAGGGAGGCATTAACAAAAGATTTTCGTGCTTACGGCTTCATTTTCCCTGCCTGATTGGCATTTCCAGCCTCGGTGGCGAACTTTCGCCCCCGCCGACCGCAATTAGGCTCTGGAGCAATGGGTCTGGAGGGATCTCTTGGTGCGAACACTCGGAAAGAGTTCTCACTGCAATTAAATGGCGCCAAAACGGAAGCCAAAACTGCAATTGTTTCAACTTGGGCCGAAGCCGAAAGTCGCTTTTAAATAGTTTCTACCCAGCAATTGTTGCGATCTCTCTGTGCAGGCCGCCTTTTTCAATTCAATTGAATTTGATTCGGTCAATATTCATAAAATCAAGAGCGAACTTTTCAACTTTTCTGCGGTTTTAAGCCCGAAAGTTTTTATTGGCGTTGGTGAAACCCTTCGCCCAAGTCCTCTTCCCCTCCGTTTGCGGCTTTGTTCGACTGGCAAATGAAAATAGTTTGCTGCCTGCGCTTGAAACCGAAGAACTGAACAGCGTTCAGGGTCAAATATTTAGCATGTTATTCAAGGAAATTAAGGTCAGCCCAGCGTCTGTTTCTGGCCTTGTTGTTTCCGAACTTTTGCCTATTTTCCACTTCATATGACAACACTAGAATTAAACAACCATAAGGAAGAAATTAAATATTCCAATAGCGCTAAAGTTTTGCTTGCAAACAGCAGATAGAAATGAAGCTCCACATCCAGGCAGCCCAACGATTATGGAAACATAACAAATCCCAAGGCATTTTTAAGAATTCCCCTATGAAAACTTCCACCCAACTTCCATGTTTATTGACTTTTTATCGAGACATTTTTTATACCGAAAGCTGTCTGCCTTCCCCACTGAATTACAATCCCATAAATAGCAGCTGCTTAGTATGAAATCCCCTCGATATAGCAGTCCATCTGGCCCACCTGCATATGGGAGCAGCTTTATTGGCAAAACAGGGTGGGGTTCACCCCTAAAGCCCAGGTAAGCTGGAGGCGCCTACTCCCTTATGCAAATTGTTTCAGCTCAAGTCGGGCAGCTGTTGACAGCCGGAAACCCGGAGCCACACTGACTTATAGAGGAGCACTTCCTTTTTACGATTTGGCGCATTTGAATTTCCCGTCGCTAGCATAGCTAAAAATGCTAAATTTATGGTAATTAAAGCCAGAGTGTTGTATGATGGAACCACCGCTCCAGTCAGACCCCATTCACAATTCTTATATAATTCAGTTTGCCCCATTTAGCCGGCATTCTGTCCTCCAGTCTGGTAATTATGTATGCTCAAGCTCTTGGATTGCACTCATCACATCATCGCTCGGGCTTTGCCATCATCCAGTCGGGAGCCTCGGAATCAGCACTAAGCTCATGCGGACTGATGGGCATTAAGGAACAGTTCGCTTTCACATACTCCGCGCTGGCTCTCTTTCTGCCGTTTTCTGTGCACTTTCCCCGCCTTTATCTTTGGCTCGGTTTAAATCGGTCGGAATCCTCAGCTTCATGACGGCGGCGAGGGACGTGAATCCCTGCCACCTTCTCCACCCGAATGCCATTTATTTTAATGCCTTCTTTTCCTCTTTTTCAATAATCACTGCACTTAATTGCGAGCAACTATTAATTGAATTAGAAGGACGCACACCCACACAGACTTGGAGGTGCGGGAATGTTGTCAGGCGAAAAAGGATTCCACGTTGCCAGGCAGCAGAAAGTGGACTCCAATATCTGACATGATATCGCCAACAATGTTTATGAAACCCCTGCTGTTCCCGAAGTAAGGCAGATCCTAACAGTTTTTCGGTGATGAGAAAGTTCGATGGTACTTTATGAAACATTCAACTTTATTTTAAATTCTAGCAAGTAGTTTAATTTATTTAACTGTGTAATGTGACCTTTAATATAAATATATGAAATGTTACTATTTTTTAAAGGCTTGTTAAATAGTTCACACCAAAAATAGCTCCGTGGTAAAGAATATTTTAAAATCTTTACCAGGCCATAAAGGGAAAATGTTAGCGCGTTACGTTCCATTACTCCTGAAAAATCTATGTTAGGGATTGAGTCTTTATAAACCTGGTTGAAGCTACAACAACATAATATTTCGAACGTATAGATTGTTATTTCTTATAAGTTTATTAGTATTCTAACAGAATATGTACTGCCCAAGTTCAATTATCCAAATACTTCCCATCACTGCCGATACGGTGGATAATGCGAAAAATAAAAAGGAAAGGCGGGTCCGTCTCCTGGGGTTTGTTTGTGCCGGCTCACGTCGGCGGGCGGATGCCTGCCTCAACTGTTCCTGTTGATGCTGCTGACAAAGATGCGATAATCGCTTCATTCATGGGGCTTAAGCCCGAAACCTGCCCACGCAGAAGGGATAACGGATAAAGGGTGCACAATCCTGTAGGGACACGTCTGGATGGTGTAGTGAGTGATGGGCGTATTCGTTCGTTCGTGTGGCTGAGTGAGCAAGGCGTTTCAATAATTTCTACAAAATGAAGCTGATGTTGCGGAGTTTTACACTCGATTTCTTTTCCTGTCGTTATTAATACCGAAATACCTGGTAGAAATACCGGTAATGATTGTAATGATTGAAAAAAATTATTTAAAACAAGAAAGGAAGCTAGCTTCGGCCAGCCGAAGCTTATATACCCTTGCAGATAATTCCTATTAATGACTAATTTTCCGATCGTTCCTATGGCAGCTATATGATATAGTTGTTCGATATTGATAAAATTAAAATCGAAATTCGAAAATATTTAAAAAGACTCATATCCCAGAGTAGAAGAGAATACAATAAAATTCAACGAAGCAATAATTTATTTCCTATTATATTTCCATTAATTTTCCGATCGTTCCTATGGCAGCTATATGATATAGTCGTCCGATTTTGAAAAAAAATTATTCGAAATTCAGGATTAGATAAAAAATGGCATTTCCAAAAGTAGGAGGTTCTAGGTTCAAAAACACCCAAGATATAATTTTTTTTCATTTTTTTTCCGATTATTCCTATGGGAGCTATATGATATAGTTATCCGATCCGGCTCGTTCCGACTTATATACTACCTGCAACAGAAAGAAGACTTTTGGGAAAGTTTTAGCCCGATAGCTTTAAAACTGAGAGACTAGTTTGCGTAGAAACAGACAGACGGACGGACAGACGGACAGAAGGACAGACGGACAGACGGACAGACGGACATGGCTAGATCGACTCGTCTAGTTATGCTGATCAAGAATATATATACTTTATGGGGTCGGAAACGTCTCCTTCACTGCGTTGCAAACTTCTGACTGAAATCATAATACCCTCTGCAAGGGTATAAAAATCAATCCTCCCCCACTCGTGGTTCTGAAAGCTATGCGCCTTAAAAGTTTGTCCAAATTTTTAATAAATTTACTATAACTACAAACGTAAAGTCAATGTAAGCCCTGAAGAAGTCAAAAGAAACTGTGCATTACTTGATCCCTTAGCTAAAAATTTGTATTGATTTTTTTCCTTTTTTTCTAGGTGTAGGACAGGATAATACATTCATTATAATAATAAAGATCCTAATAATATACTAAAAAAAACTAGTAATAATAATAATTGTAAAAAAAGGTACATTTCATTTGCAATTTTCAAATGAAATATTCATTGAAATGTGATTTATCCGCATATTCATTTCAATCGACTTTTTATGTATTCATCAGACAGTTTTTTTGTGCGTAGGGCTTAATCGCGACCTTTGAAAGTCAGCAATGCTTCAATGTCGATTTTTGGTTGCCTGCAATCGCTCAACTTTGGCATTTCGCCAACCGCTTTCCATTAATTCCTATCATTTCCCTCCGCCCAGGGAAAGTTGAACCACCTGCACCTGCTGTGCATTAATTGAATTTAAGTTTAAATTACTAGGAACAAAAAGAAGCGTAGGTGGGTGAGCCGCATGTGCGTGGGCTAAAGTTTTCCCCTTTTTGGGCGAATGTCAGTTTCAGCCATTCGGCATATACATAAATTTAAATTTGCAGCTGCCTGCGGAAATTGATGGGGATGGCCAAGATGCTGATAGAGTCGCCTCAATTACGGGGTCTGCTGCGGTCAGTTGAGCTCAGAGAAGGGGGAGGAGCATTAGGAGGCCAGTGGACATGGGGAAAGACGCCTAGGCTGATGAAGATTGAGGGGTCTGGTATCATGGTGGAGCCCTTTTCTTTATTAATTTCCTGTCCGCATGTGGTGCACCTCCAGCCAGGGAAAACAATTTGTTAGCTTGTCAAAACCATCGACCATCAAGTCCAAGTTTTTGTGGAGCTTCCGACCCGCTCCCCGTATATTTATGCGCCCACAGCTTCCATCGGAGCAAAGATAACTCGTTAGCTTTGGGCTTTAATTCCAGCTTGTTTGCTTTGCGCCTGGGCAAATCTGCATAATGAAAATGGCAAATACATTGAAGTATTTGCCTTCGGAATTAACACCAAATTATAATGGTATCAATGAGGGCGGCTGTCGGAGGCGAGTGCATTAAATTAGCATAAAATAAACAAGCCGCACACAACACTTGCAGCTCGGTGTTGCAGTTGCAGTTGCAGCCAATGCAAAACAATTTCCGCAAACTGAAAGCGACAAACAAACAAACAATCGACTGAGGATTACTCCAAGGAGGGGGTAGACGATAGGGATGAGTCCGGGGAAGCATGAATCCTCTGGCTGGACTGTAATTAAATTCAATTTGATGTGCAGACAGGGCTGCAAACATAACCAAACGAAACCAAACCGGACCAAAACATGTTCGGCTATGCTCGACCATATGATATCCTAGATGGCAAGGTAACTGAAAATCAAGTCGAGACAGTACTTTTTAATTCATGTAGTAAGGATTTTTTTGGTAGTTCCTATTTTTATTAAATGAATAAAAGATATTATTTGAACAAACTGAGGAATCAAGTGGGCTTCGCTTTGTTTTCCATCATTCTAATTACCACTGAGTGTTGCCTAAAAGGAACCCTCTGGCTTTGTAGCCCTTACCAATCTCCCGGTTGTAGGCCTTCATGGCAAATTCGGTTTGCCCGCTGTGTCCTCTGATTGATTGAGTGGCGATTTCCAGCCAGGCCGTCCAATCATTTCAGACCAGCCAGTCCCACCAAACATTTAGTTGTATGCCGACTGCCGGCACTTATTTCCCCGTTCACTCGGCTCACTCGCTGGGCGGCGGATAATGAACCGCACTTGGACCCAATGACCAATGGACCCGATGACCGATGACGTTAGTCCTGCGAACTGCGGACTAAAAGCGTAATTACGGGTGGGGCAATAGATATCTTCATTTGTCCGGAGTCCCCGAAACGTTGCTCTAAAATCATAATTGGGGAACCATTGACAATTACTTGGGACACGATCTCGGGCGAACAGGAACATCAGAACTGCAAGTGCTGCTCCCAAGTCATTAGAAGAGTTTCCGTGTTGATGGCGACTTAGCAGGCATTAAACCAATAAACTCAGTTAGACTCTTCTTTGACGACTGCAGCAAGTTTGGCCCTAACTAATTAAGCAACAGTTTTTGGCACCTGGTTTATGCATAGTTTGGCGAAACCTGAAAAGTTTGCAGCCAAAAGTTGAGCACAAACATTTATGTTGGCGGAAAGTTCCGTGAGCAGTTGGGAGCCAGTTAAGACTGTCGCCTCTCCTTGTAGTCGGAAACACGATGTCTGTCCCCCAGAAGTCATTTTCCCCAGGACCCCCGCTGCGGGTGGGAAATCCATCCGGGCAGGACAAACAAAATGTGACAGACGAGCATGCAGAGATACAGATACGCGCACCGAGATTGCCATGCCAGCTGTCCGAGAATAAAAGTTTTTGCCGGCCAAGTGCCTGATTGACATTCGCCGAGGCCTAATTAGAAAAGTTTCCCCAGCACGCATTCCTTCTCCACCTCCTCCTCCCAATCCTCTCCTGTGGCGTTCGACTTGGATTCGATTCACATGGGTTATTGGTTTTTATTGTACGTTACAACCGATTGTTTTGGCGAGCTCCTTCGCTGGCAAGCGAATCAAGCAATACAAATTCCGAGTCAAATCAAATAAAAACAGCAATGATAATAAAAAAGAAGGCGTTGCCGCTCGTTCCGGTCTTTTTCTCTTCTCTGCTCTTTCTCTTGTCCTCTCTATCTATGTTAAAAACTTCTCCATCAACTAAATGTAATTTTAAAGATACTTTTCACTGAACTGCGTCCTCGTCCTTGGCGCCGTCGGCTGGTCGAATGTCTTACGCAAGAGACAAACACCAGAGCCGCGCCGAGGAGATGTTGATTTGGGCTAGTGGCTTGGGTATTTAGAAGCACTTGCGGTGCACGATTCCAGGGCCGGACTCGTCGTACTCCTGCTTGGAGATCCACATCTGCTGGAAGGTGGACAGCGAGGCCAGGATGGAGCCACCGATCCAGACGGAGTACTTGCGCTCAGGCGGGGCGATGATCTTGATCTTGATGGTGGACGGGGCCAGGGCGGTGATCTCCTTCTGCATACGATCAGCGATACCTGAGGAAGTCAGAAATACAATGCATTAAAGGGAGGAGCAGAGTTCATAATTAACTCTAATATTAAAGTATCCATTACTTAGGTGCTAGATGAAAACCTAACGAATAATACATAAAAACGTGAAATAGTGACTAATCGCAATCCTGATTCATGAGATATTTTTAAAACGACCTAAAAATTCGAATATAAAATTTCATTCTTAAATGAGTAAAATCCCATTTATATCATTATGCTCCTTTATAAAAGAGAAGTACGCACCTGGATACATGGTGGTGCCGCCGGACAGCACGTTGTTGGCATACAGATCCTTGCGGATGTCGACGTCGCACTTCATGATCGACTGGTAGACGGTCTCGTGGATGCCGCAGGACTCCATGCCCAGGAACGAGGGCTGGAAAAGGGCCTCCGGGGTGCGGAAGCGCTCGTTGCCGATGGTGATCACCTGGCCGTCGGGCAACTCGTAGGACTTCTCCAGGGAGGTGGAGGCGGCGGCGGTGGCCATCTCCTGCTCGAAGTCCAGGGCCACGTAGCACAGCTTCTCCTTGATGTCGCGCACGATCTCACGCTCGGCGGTGGTGGTGAAGCTGTAGCCGCGCTCGGTGAGGATCTTCATCAGGTAGTCGGTCAGATCGCGACCGGCCAGATCCAGACGCAGGATGGCGTGGGGCAGGGCGTAGCCCTCATAGATGGGCACGGTGTGCGAGACACCGTCTCCGGAGTCCAGGACGATACCGGTGGTTCGGCCGGAGGCGTACAGGGAGAGCACGGCCTGGATGGCCACGTACATGGCCGGGGAGTTGAAGGTCTCGAACATGATCTGGGTCATCTTCTCGCGGTTGGCCTTGGGGTTGAGGGGCGCCTCGGTCAGCAGGACGGGGTGCTCCTCGGGGGCCACGCGCAGCTCGTTGTAGAAGGTGTGGTGCCAGACCTTCTCCATGTCGTCCCAGTTGGTGATGATGCCGTGCTCGATGGGGTACTTCAGCGACAGGATACCGCGCTTGCTCTGCGCCTCGTCGCCCACGTAGCAGTCCTTCTGACCCATGCCCACCATCACGCCCTGGTGACGGGGACGGCCCACGATCGAGGGGAATACGGCGCGGGGCGCGTCGTCTCCGGCGAATCCGGCCTTGCACATGCCGGAGCCGTTGTCCACGACCAGGGCTGATGCTTCTTCGTCACACATTCTTGGTTAGTTTGGTTCGGGCGGCACTGCAAGGATACAGATAGATCGGTTATCCTTCCTGCGGATTACGGGTGTACGGAAGATGGATGTGCGGACAGGGCGACACTCACGACGTGTAAATCCAACAGCGACAGCAATCAGAGTGATTCGTTCTGCGCTCCGACATCTGCATTTAAATAAGTTCTGTCCCGCCCCGCCAGCCCCACGCCCATTTCCCTGTCATCTTGAACAATTGTTCATCTAGTAACATGTTGATGAATTTCGCGATATGCTACGCTAGCTGGGGATCAGGCGTTCCCGGGGAGGGTGGCGAACCGGACGGTCGGATGCACATCATTTCGATTGTACCAAAGTGTTCTGATTTCGGGTACTTCGCCTAGGCCACTGCGTTAGATTGGGATCTCAGTGGTGAAGATTTCTGGGATTGATTGGGCTTCCAAAGGTATTGCCTTAAGGAAATTAGGTATACTATATGCCAAGGTCACTAAGGATTGGTACAAAATTTAGCCAACCCGAGGTCAAGGGCCATTTTAAATTAAATAGGAATAATACTAACATTTTTTTGGACAATTCAACTGCCATACAAAGTATTTCTAGTTCTCAATACCTTTCATTTGATACCACAGCGCTATATGATCCAGATTTAAACTATGGTTATCCAGATTTGGTTAAAGCTCTCATTGAGTGGTTAAATATGATTAAAATACTTAAGAGGAAATCTCACAATCAAGTATTTGAATAAACGATTTCCCTGACATTTCTGTAAAGTTTTAGACTAAGTTTCTGAAAATAACCTTCCTAATTTAGTTGGTACTATCTAATATTTCCTTAAAATATCACTTGAATCGGCAAAAGAATACCAATATCTGTTTTACTTTTATCCGCAATATTATAATGCCGATTTGGTATCAATAAATATAAGTGGAATATTAAATTATAAGATCTTATACCAAAAACTGAAAAATTGTGCCCACAATAAGCTGTCTTTGAAACTCATTTGACAAATATGTATGTGGTAGTCATTTTTAAACACTTCTTCTTACGAGCTCACTTAAGCTTTAATCTATTTTGACAGAATAATTTATTTTCATTAGCCCTTAAGTCGCATTAGCCAGGGAATTATCTGATTTTTCGCTTGTTGTTAAGGGTATTCAATTTCCTCCATTCATGAAACCATTTATCATTTAGTTTCATTTCGTTTTCGCTAAATTATGTCTGGCTGCCAACTTTGCTATGACTTCGGCAAATAACAGAGAAGAGAACATAGGAAAATATGCGCCAGGACTTGTATAGGCATCTGTTGATATATTTTTAAGTTTTTATATAAATAAACCCCCGCGAAACGGCGGCGGCAGCAACAAGAACAACCCGTGAACAATGCAATATAGTGGCCAGCCTTTCTTCTTGTTCTTGTTCTTGTTCATGCAAGCATCTTTTCCCCTGTTCGAGTACGAGAAATTTGTGCCAATGCTCTTTCGGGCCCCCACTCAGTCCATAGATGGTGTGGCCCGAATGTTGTCACACACAAAAATGCAGCCAAAGCATTTACACATGTTATAAATGTTGACGACGTCGTGTGGATTTCATTAAAATCAAATTGAAAAAATAGAATTAAATAATTTGGTGCTGGGAGCCCAAAGGGAATCGTGGGGCTGCCAGCGGTGCGAGTGCTTTCGGGCGACGGCAATTTTGCGCCTGTCCACCGATATCGCTCGATCTCAACGTGGCATTAGCCACAAGATTAATGCCCGCCATTCTAATTAAGTGTGCCCCATCCGAGAGCGACTGCAGCGAGTGCATTCCGCGGGCATTCCGTAAATGGGCAAACTTCTGAACTCGAACTTCTGCCCCGTTAACTTTGCCAAGTGCTCGGCAACTGCGGAGCACTACGTGCCTGCCCTGCGGATCAGGTACGGACCACATCCACGTATCATTGTCCGCACGCGCGTCGAGCAGTTGAAAGAGGTAAAAATTGTAGTTCCAAACATATAACTACAAAGAAGGGTAGTTCGAACATTGCAGAATGGGAAATATTCTTCAGTTCATAATTCATAGTGGTTTGGATACCTAAGTTATGATGCCAATAATGGTATCCGGCCTCATCAAAAAGCGAAAATAAATCCTTTTAGAAAAGTACATTGCTCGAAAACGAATTTCAATTTCACAGACATCGCATCAGATTGAAAAAAGTAGTAATAAATAATCTTTAAAGTTTAACATGTTTAAAATACAAGAGACAGTCAGTTTCAATGAATATATTATACAGTTAAATAGAATGGAATATCTCATTGCTTGCGGGTATGTTTTCAATTAGATTAAAACCGATTCAGCTCTGTTATGGTTTTTGGTACTGCACAATCTTCCCTGGCTCTGCCTGACCGCAACATCAATTTAGCTTGAAGTTTCCAAAGGAAAACTCCCAAAAAAAAGTTAGCGCGTTGACAGGACGAACCAACCACCTTTGGTGGCAGAACCAAATGCCACGCCCTCCCCGCCCAGCTCCACCTGCGGCGCCACCTTTCACGGCTCCTCCAGCCAGCACGCAATGCGGAAACTTTCGCCAAAGTGAAAGGGAGCGAACGGGAGCTGAGCTGGTCTAAGAAACTTGGCCCAGTGCACATAAAAATTAAAATACTTGCCACGCGGCTGCATACCAAGTTGGTGGTGCCTCGGGGCAGCCGGGGAGCCGGTCTATTCTCAGCTGCATTTCACGTTCCATGGCTAATTTATGATTTGTAATAGGAATATGCGTATATACATAATACTTGCAGAAGACTGCAACTTTAAGCGGGATTCTTTCAGCGCCCTTCAGTTCATCTTACTCCCTCCCGCCCTCCATCTGCAGGAGCGGAACTTTGGCTGGAAACTTTGCGAGCCCAAGACAAGGGCTGACAGTTTTAACTACGCCGCACTCCCCTCACTTTATTAATTACACAAGTTGTCTCGGCAAATATTTTTCACTCAAATTAATTTCTCCCATGTGGCCACGACGGCAGCTGTCATCGGGCTCCCTGCACCTCCCTGCCCCGTAATTACCCTTCGCTCAAAATGCACTGCTCGTAAGATGGTGAAACGGCAATCTACTTGGGAACGCGATTCGGGATCCTACGGCTAAGTACATTTTAGGTTAGATTATTTAGTCCAGCGGCAGGGTCTCGTGCAGCCACGTGCGACTGCCTCCCTCGGCGAAGTCGGCGGCGGCGTGGTCCTGTCCGTTGAGGATCCACTTGGTGGTCAGCAGCCCCTCCACGCCCACGGGGCCGCGGGCGTGGATCCGGGCGGTGGAGATGCCCACCTCGGCGCCAAGGCCGAACCGGAAGCCGTCCGCGAACCGCGAGCTGGCGTTGTGGAACACACAGGCGCTGTCCACGCTGCCCAGGAACTGCTTGGCCGCCGCATCTGCAAATGAAAAGTGTGGAAAACTGTAGCGAACTGTGGAAAATTTAGAAAGTGCACAAATTGTGGCGCTGCGGCACTGTGCAGAGCCCGCTCGGACGGAGAAAGTGTTGAATAAAATTAATTTCCCAAATGATTTAAATTTGTTGTGGCAAGCGGCGGGGCAGGGGGATGGGGCAGGAGGATGGGGCAGTGCTGGCGGAGGCATGCATGCAAAAGTTTGCACGCTAAACTTGCCCGACTTGAATTAGGATTCGGGTTTGGTTTCGGTTTCAAGTCAGAATAGCTGAATTGCTGAGGAATGCATGGTGGAATGGCATTGAGCTCTAAATTGAATTACTTGCGGAGGTATGGGGCGGTCATGCCATCTCCTGCACGAAACATATCGTTGAGTACTTAAATGCACGGGCATTTAAAATAATGGCAGTGGGGTTCTTCAAAACATGCTTAAAAATTAATTTACAAATGCCGTGCATTGCAAAAGCTTAATTTGAACTTTTGCTTTAATAAATAGCAAGCATTTAAGGTGAATTCCTCAACATAAATTGGGTAATTTCTAAATAAATTGTTTCATTGAATAAATACCAAAATTTGTTTGACAAAAAATTATACCTTCGCAAAAAAATCTTGTTAAGAAGTAATTAAAAATTTAACCAAGTTTGTACAACAGGATACATAAACCACCATTACTTTTAAGTACCAGTATTTCCTGCGAAGGAATTTCATTAACAGTTGAACTGCAAAACATCACGCTATTCCCTGCTTAATTTCATTGGTACTGCCAACACACCTCGTGCAATGATACCATTGTCATAAATATTATTGTTTTCCAAATGCAAATGCACCTTCATATCTTCAATAGCACATTTAAATTCAGACTTTGTATCAAAAACCAAACCATCTGCAGCAATAACCATTATGAGGGCGACCCCGCCAGCAGTTTGCAATTCTCATTACCTCACAAAAACCAAATCGAATCGGAATGGCACTAAGCGCAAGGGGCAAAGAGGGGTCGCCATGGGGGAGACCATTTTTCAACTCCGATTGCCGGCAATCGAAATTAATTTTCAATTTTCCAACATTTCGTTACCATTTTCCGTAACAATGACATCGGTGTGGCTGCTGCCGTACGTATGGATGTGATTAATGGCCTCGTCCAGGCTGGGCACAACCTCGATGCAGCACTCGAGGGCTCCGTACTCGTGCTTCAGGCTCTTGGCCGCCGGGGGGCCAAAGGTCAGCTGCTGGTTCAGCCGGGGGCCGGCATAGATTTTGACGCCCTCCCGCTTCAGCATGTTGCAGACATCGCCGAAGATTTCGCCACTCATCAGGTCCTCGTGAATGAGCAGGGTCTCCATGGCATTGCAGGCTGAAATCGAAGGACATTCGTGGGCTGGCTTTATGGGTTAATTGAGTGGGGCTGTGTCGTACCCGCTGGATAGTCGCACTTCGCATCGCGTGCAATGCGCAGGGCCTTCTGCAGGTCCGCATCCCGGTCGATATACACATGGCAGACGCCCTCGGCGTGGCCCAGAACGGGGATGTGGAGCGACTGCTGCTGGATGCTGCGCACCAGCTCAGAGGAGCCGCGCGGAATGATTAGGTCAATGTGGTTCTCCATGGACAGCAGGTCGCTGATCTCCTCGCGCGTAGAAACCTTAAATGGGGAACGCAAAACTATAGCAACTCGCACAACCTTACAAAGGATTTTTCATTTAATTTGCATGCAACACTGGCTTATCTATGCTCTAAAATAATTTAAAGAATTTATTTCGGTTCAAAAAGCCCAATATCCAGATGTTGTAAACGTAGCAATAGCGGACATTTAAATAAATCTAAATCTAATAAATGAACACATTACAAATTTTATGATAATATGGTATCAAATATTTTGAAGAAATGGATTATGTCAAAAGCTTTTTTATAAGAAGAATATTAAAGATAATTTTTTAAAATTATGACTTTGCATAAATTGCTAATTTATCTGTCCTGTACCCTTTAATCCTCCGTTAATCCTAAGCGTACTCACCAGGGACACGGCGTGCTCCGCTCCCACGGTGGCCAGCGCCTCCTTGACCAGCTCCATCAGCGCCTTGTTGCTGTGCGCCGCCTCCTTGCCGCCCTTGAGGAGCAGCCCGTTGGCCGAGGCCATTGCCAAAGCGGCCACCTGAGGCAGCGAGTCTGGACGGGATTCGAAGATGACCAGCAGGACGCCGATGGGCACGGTGACCTGTTTTAGTTCCAGCTGATCGGCGAGGCGGGTGCGTCTCAGGACACGACCCACATTCTGCAAGGAAACGGAATCCAGATGATATACGGAATAAACATTAAGGGTCGTAGAGGCGGGCAAGGGCGGGCAAAGTCAATTCACAAGTCAGCGTAAATCGCATAACGCATACGCCATGTGGGACCGGGCCATAAAAATAACTCGATATTTATGCGACAGTTTGGTTCCGCAGGGAGGACCATACACACTGCCCCCACCTCATCTCGATTCCCTGGCGTCCATTTTGAGGCGTTACATAAATCAAGTCGCTCAGCGCGTCGTAATCTTTATTTATTTTTAATGGCCTGCTGCACAACGCCCCCGCACTTGGACAGACCCGCCCCTCCAGCGGGTCCTTCGTCCTCCTGCTGTTGTGCGAGATCTCTAGAAAATTGGCTGCAGATAACATAAAGAGATTGCGGGTTGGTCTGGGCTGGACGGCTGCTGACAGCAGTTGGCTGGCCTTGTTTGCATAGAATGGCGATGGGGCTGCGACCCAGAGGGAGGCCGCCTCCACTCCTGGCTTAGCCATTAAACTCGACTCGGGCGCTGGGTAAATTTGGTTATATGGTCATTATTATTGACTCTGGCATTGCAGGACGTCAAACTTTAAATTATATTTGCAAAGGACAATTGGATAAGTCGGAGCTGATGTAGTGGCGCCTTACTCCAGTATCCACTCAAGGGGGTGCAAGGAAACGAGGTTATTAGGGGTCATAAAATATGCAGGGAATGCGGAGCATTATGATGGGTCCAGTCGGAAATTGAAAAAAGCGCGTTGGGAATATATGGGCACTCCATTTCAAACAATATCTCGACCTAATACTATTAGGCTACTACATTATTCAGTATTTATTTCGCAATAAAACTTTTTATATGAAGCGTAAGTAGTCCGGGTAATTGAAAACTGAAGCACTGCCGGCTCAGTGAGCCCTCAGCCCCGCTCACCTATTAAACTTTCGAACGCTTCGGTGGCCCAGAGGCCAAACAATGTCCGCGGCATTTGTTTGTCGCAGGAAAATAAGGAAAAAAGTGGGGCAGAAAAACAGAAACACTTTTCGCCATCGGAGCGACATTTATTGAGTGCGTTATGGTTTTTCTGTATTCCCAGGCAGCTTCTTTATATGTGTGCGCGTTCGCCTTTTTATGATTTTTCACGCTGCCGCCATTTTGTGTCACAATTTCGCTTGCCATTTTTACAATAAACTCATGTCCCAGCTCCACGACCCGCCCCCCTTCTCAATGGAAAAACTTTTTTCCAGCAAAAAAAACATGAAGGAAAACTTTCTGCGTTTCCGCACAATCACATCCAATAAAACGGTTGGCTTGGGAGGGGGCTGAATCCCAATGCTGGACCCCCAACCCCCAACCCCAACCCTTCCCAGCGATATTCGATCAACTCTGTCTGGCGCTAAAAGGGGACAGGGCAGGATGGGGGCTAATGTCACTGGCAAGACACCGAACGAGAGCGCATACAAGAAACTGTCTTTTATCTTCCACTTGCTTAGCTGCCATCCCAGCCGGTTCCCGGCGAACTTCCGGGGATATCAGGCTGCCTCGATGGCCGCTCCCTGGGCGGATTGCCTGGGTCACCGGCCGGTCGAGCATCGAGTGGGGTGTCAATTTTTGTTCAAGTGTAAAATTGCTCGGAGATCTCATAATGCTGTTAAGGCTTTGGAAACTGCATATGGCTCTCCGAGTCGCCTTTGTTGGAGCTCATGAAATGGCCATTTTGCCAGTTTGCCAGGCGGACAAATCCCAGTGCCGGGTGGCCCGGGGCTAACTCAATTTGGGGCTGACTTTTCGACACTGCAACAAATGCAATTTGCCCGAACCTTTCAGAGGTCAGAAGCCAGGAGGTCCCTTGGCCACCGCTCCGAAAAGTGGCCAGTAATTAAGTTCTCTTACCTGGTGACTGTCCTCGGCGATTTGCTTGAGGCCGACGGAGAGGTTCTTCAGCTTGGCCGCGTTGAGCGAGAGGCGCGACAGCAGCGGCTTGGCCAGCCCGTTCTTCTGGGCCTCGGCCAGGTCCTTGGCGTTGGCGTCCAGGATGAACTTCTCGCGGCTCACCAGCAGGTCGGCCAGGGTGTTCACGGCACTGGCCCTCTGGGCGGGCGTTAGGGCCTGCATCTGGCGACTGCCGGTTCGCGCTGAAACGAGAGGGCGGATAGAGAGGGTAAGTTGGCTGAAACAAGCTGCATCTGCCTAATTAACAGGCACTTTCGGACAGCTGCTGCAGTTAGCCCTAATAACAATTAAATTAAATTCGCCCCACTTGAAGTGGCAACAGCGCCACCTAGAATTCTCTAGGACCTGGCTGACCCACTTTCCTGTCTCCCCTCGTCTAGCATCCTCCTCCTCACGGGCTTGTTTAGCTGGTGTAAGCCCTAATGGCCATTAGCCTCGCCCAGCACTTGTCATTCGCCGTTACCATCTTGCAACTTTCTCTACTATCTGAGTGAGCTTGGGGCTGCACACCGGATGATTGGCCATCGATGTGGCTGGAAGCCCGTTCACAAAACCGCTAATTATGCGCCCCACTTGCGAGCTGAGCGCCCCTCCTAAACCTCTTTTCATTGTCTGGCCACATCATTCTCTGCCATTATCCTTTCGTCCTGGCCGTAAGCCATTTTCTCTGCGGTCCACTCACCGTTCTCGGCCATCACCTCGACGGGCACGGCATTGGCGCTCTCGGTGGCCTCCGTGAAGAAGGTGCCCACCTTCCGGCCGCCAATTATGGTCTTGATGGCCTTCTCCTGCATTCCGTTGCAGATGACCACGCTGACACCACGGTCCAGGGCCCAGGTGGCCGCCTTCACCTTGGAGTCCATGCCTCCGGTGCCCACCTGTGCGGGTTGAGATAAGTGGGTTAAGATTACGGGGGCTGGTGATGGGCCTGCCAGTGGATTACCTTTGACTTTTTGCCGAACTCGATGCTGTGGCTGTCGTCGCTGGTGTAGGTGTGCATTAGCTTGGCGCCGTCCTCCCACGGCGGCTTGTTGTAGATGCCATCGACATCCGACATGAGGATTAGCAGGTCCGCCTGCACCTCGGCGGCCAGCATGGCGGACAAACTGTCGTTGTCCTTAATGGGAATGCCCTGGAACGAAGGACCAGGTCACGTATGGGCCCAAGGGCAGGCAATCCGCGTGTCCAACTCACCCTCCTGGCACCGCCGGCCGGCTCGTCGTCACGTATGAACATCGGCGGGGAAACGGCGTCGTTGGTATTTATGATTGGCACAATATTAAGGCTAATTAATTCGGAGAGCGTGCAGAAGAGATTGTTGCGTGTCTCCTCGTTGTAGAAGTCCGGCTTGGTCACCAGCACCTAAGCCCAAACAGCCATCACGGCTCACTCAAATCAGTGTGTTCTAATTAGTGGATGGATGTGCTCGTGGGCTCACCTGTGCTATCTTGACGCCATACTGGGCAAACATCGCGTCGTAGAGGGACATCAGACCGGACTGACCCACCGCAGCCGCCGCTCGCGGTTCCAGAGTGGCGCCGTCGAACTAGTTTCGAGGGGAAAACATTGGGTTAGGAGCTCAGAACTCGGCTTATTCCACCTGCTACCTCTTTGCTGTCCTTCGGGTTGAGGGTCTCGCGCATCGACAGCGACATCAGCAGCTCCTGGGCGAGCTTCTGTTTTCCAAAGGCCACCGCTCCACTGGTGACCATCATCACCTCACGACCCTCCAAATGACACTCTGCCACCTGTCGGTGAAAGTATTGTTATTGTAATACATTATGGATATTTTAAATGCAGTGAAAGCTAATAAATTTTGTAATGTCAGATTATACATTACGTTTCCAAAGAAATCTATGAAGGTTTAAAGCTCTTAAAAAAGTGGAAAAATAATGCATCAATACTGGGGACGACAGTCCACGAAGTAACGAACGAATGAGAACATTTTAGAATGTTTATTTCATTAGCCTAGTGAACAATCGTTTTTCTTCACAAATGTTAACATCAGAACTTTCGCATGGTTTTACCTCGCTAAGAGGTGTTTTTGCTTGACATTTATGTATTGGCGACAATTTATTTTTGACAGTATACTTTTAGACGCCAATTTAAAGATTTAAAACCTCTTAGGGTTAATAACATAATAATAATAGTACTCTATTGTTTTCCCCGGGACCGAAAGTAACTGTTATTATACATTTTTCTTACAAAAAAAATAATGCGCTTAAAAAGGTCATACAAAATTTTTAAATACACCAATATTTTTGTTATTTCATCTAGTTGATAATAAAACTCAAAAATTAACTGTTATTTCTTGATTTTTAAATTGACTGCCTAGAAATAACAGTTATTCTTGCCTTTTTTGTAAACATAATATAATTTAAAAAACACATGCTAACCGTCGTTTTATATAACTTACTAAAAGTCTTATAAACAGGCCAACCGCGCATGTATAACTATATTTTTTTAAAATTTATTTAAGTTAAGTTTTAGTTTAGTTTAAGTTTTATTTTTGTTCACAAGGAATAACTGGTATGTGACTTTTAAAATACAACTCATAACAGTTACGGTCCCTGGTTTTTCCTTCTGAAAAATAATAGGGGAAATGCACTAAAGTTCCCCTAATGTCTAACCTGTTCCACAATAGAGGCGAGTCGGCCGAGGGCTAGGCCGTGGTTGTCCTCGCGCGTGATGACTGCACTGCCCAGCTTGACCACCAGCCTCCGGGCGTACTTCAGTTGGCTGCGCTCCGTGAAGGTGGGATGCGCCTTCTCCAATCGCTTCTCCGGCGGCACCAGCTGAAAAAGATCGGAAATCATTAGGCAACTTCTTCTAGGCCAAGCCCACTGTCTTATCGCCGGCAATCGGCGAAAACACTGCGAAGGGGAGGTCATAAATTGCGACAGCACCAACGTAAGCCATAAAAACAACAAATCGAGGCATAAATGGCAATCCAATTAATTAAACAGTCCCCGTCGAATGCACCTAATCAGTTCGTAATCAGCAGAACTGCAACACCATCCCCTCCCTGGTGGTTTTACTCGAATTTCTAATAATCATTATGTGTGTTAATTGGTTTTTTAGCCAGCGGCGCGTGGTCAAAAAGTCAGTTAGTCCGACACGCAATGCATAATCTATTTAAAATTACGGCTAATTGAATTTCACAATTCCAACATCGAACCATTACTAAATAATCATATCCTTTAAACAATGTTCTCTATTAAAACGGCTTTAATACTGAATTTCAAAGTGTTTTTAACAGGCTTTCTATGAATTTACGATTCCGGGAATCAAAGACCGAAAATAAAACATCAGATTGATTCGCGGAAACGGAAACCTAAAAAAGGCTTCAGCAAAGTCCCGGATTTGCGGGGAAAAATTATAAATTTATAAAAGCCGTGGACGGCAGTTGAACCGTTACTAAGGGATAGCCATTAGAAAGTTCTCAAACAAAATAAACGGTATTTTTGTGGGCCCCGACTATGGGATACTCACTAGCGTCGAATTTCGGAGGGTTTTGAGTGTTACAAATGTTCAATTCCTTGAACATTGTCAGAGCATTACAATTATTGTAAGAGAAAGTGTTCCTATTTCCTGACAAATGGTAGGCTTATATACCCTTTAATTAGAGGGTACAATAAGAGGATGGATTCTCTAATTGAATTTGCGTATATGTGTGTTGGTAGATTTCCCGACCCGATATCTTCCGTTACGAACTTCCCAACGAAATCAGAGCCCCTTTGCAAAGGTGGAAAAATAGAATAAGATTAGCATGTTGAAAAGATAACTCTTGAGAAAACAAGCGAGTAAACAGCGAATTTGTTTTTCCTACCCCAACAGCTGCAGCTCATCATCCCAGCCCGCTCTTCCATCAATCAAACGTATTTTTATTAGCTTTCCCATTTCTTTTTTCGCCCCATGCTCCACCGGCTTGTTTGGGCGGTCGCTTTGATTGCCTTTCAGGCGCAATAACATCAAATCAGGGGCTTTTTTGTTCGTATAACTCGACGCATTTGTCGTGTCAATTATTTCAGAAAAATCAACTCAAATTGAGGCGTAAATATTTTGATTTCGTTACATTCGTCTGACAATTGTGATGGCAAGTGTCAAGTGCAGCTCAATAAAAGCGCACGTCGACAATCGCAAACGTTCTGTTTGTTTACTTCGTTTAATTGTTCGTCCGCTTGTTATCGCAAAGAAACTTTTTATCACTATCGCAAAGAAATCCAAAATTTGTTTTATGACTGTGTCTGGCCCACCACCCACCACTGAAAACCAATTTTTTGTTTTACCGGCTCGCATGGCGTATGCGTGATACCGAATGCAATTAGTCGAAGGTCAGGAGTCGCCCGAGGCCTTAGCTCCCATTTCGATTGTTTTCTAATCGAATGCCAGATAGTACCCGGAATCGGCTGCCCCATCTCTGTCCAGTCTGTCCAGTGTCTGAGGCCTGTCAAATCCGATGACACTCCGTGTAATTACTGAGCAATTACTGCTCTGCCAACATACATGAGTTGTGGCTCTTTTCAGGTTTCGTTCTTATCTACAGTCCGGCCCAACCGTGTAGATCTCCCGCAGCCCTCGACAGATGTTCGGCGATGATGTTGGTGGCCCCATGATGGAACTATACAAGGTGATCTCGTCAGCTCTGCCGAGGACGTTATTTTTCAGCACTCTCTCTCTCTGCTCTCAGAGAGACAAGCGCTAGAAAGAGATAGAACTAGTATTTCATTCGCACGCTTCGTTTTTGCTTTTGTATTCGCTTTCAGGACAGAATATGTTTTAGGAATAAATAAAACGAAATATTTAAAGCAAAATTTTGTATTTAAATTTATACTTCAGATAGTTGTATAAAAATTAATTACTTAAATATAAAATAAGGTCAAGAAAACTATTTATAGTAATATTTTTAACATTTTTTTTTGGCCAACTAATTGTATAATTAGTAATTATAATTATTAATTACACACATACGAGAATATAACACAACAAGAAACACAGAGAAAACGAAGCTGCAAAATGTAACGTTTTCTGTGTACACAATCAAGAAGAAGACAACGAAAAAAAAGCGCTACACAACCTCTTTCGACAACGTTTGACAAACGACTGGCACAAATAACGTCCTCAAAAGAGGGCAGCTCTCGCGACGAGATCACCTTGTATAGTTCCATCATGGGTGGCCCCCCCTTTTGTGATGTGTTTTACGCTTGTTTCCCTGTGCTTCATGTTTCGCCTTCTCTACTCCGGTATTTTTTCCTATTTCTACCCGGTACTCGTAAAGTACAAGGGTGTTTAAGAGTCGAGGAGATTTACTTTGCGGAGGATTATGAAATTTCAGCCCTATAAAATATTTTATGACTCTAATTATGTTAGTCAATAAAGTTAAATCTATAGGGCTAAACAATGAATAACATTTATATACCCATTAGAGGTCGTTTAAATATTGCGTAAGCATAGAGGGGATCAGAGAGAGAATCAATTAATCCTTTGTAACGAACTCTTATATTTCATTGAACAGTTTAAAAATCTTCAAACCTATTATTTTCGACAGTTTACTTCTTTCTTATATTTTTCCAATATGGCCCATAAGTGCCCTATAATGTACATAGTTGATATTTATGTTCAATCATGGCCCTTTAAGTAGGCAATCCAACTTGTACAGCTCACAAATGGATTCTTGTTACCCGACTAGTTCCTCAATATGGAGCTGAGTTTTGTGGAATAGCTACATTGACAAATGCATCTGAAAAATACACGCTTTTATTAAACCTAATGTGAACGTTAGCCGTAATTGGTTTTTGGGAAAGCGGATCTAAGTGATTTTGGTACCCACTACTAGGTGGGTAAAAGGGAATGCTCTTGTGCAAATGTCTGATTTTGATATGATTTCCAATCAAGAGATTTAGGGTAAGGCAGAAAACAAGGAAATGCGTGTTTTATTGTAAATAAAAACTGTAATTAAATCACTTAGTTGTATCTCTCGCCTGCAATGTTCTCTTTTGTTCAAATGGCTGTGACACGAATACTGTGCCGGGTATCTCATAGTCGAGTGAACTGTGCCCGCCTTTTTGTTATACTTTTTATGATGTGCCTCACACACGCACAGCTCGAAAAGAGAGTCGAGACCGAGACCCAAGGCGCCATAACTGCCAACACGTGTCAAAATGAAGTGAGTCAATGGGGCTGCGGCGCCGCGTGGGAAAAGGGCTGGCAGGGTGAAGGGTGAAGGGTGCTCAACGACCCTGACCTAGGCAAATCGTTTTGAGTGTCAAAGGCTGGGCCGGATGTCGGACATATGCAAATGTGGCGTGGAGGAAGGGGGAGCCGAGGGGCAGGACACGGTCCTTGCCGGAGGGCAAGCAGCACCAGCGTTGTTGCATATTTAAAGGGGTTTTAAGTTTATTGTAAAGCCGACCTCCCTCCTCGCACTCCCCACTCCACCCCTCTCGCTGTGGGTAAATACAATATTTACACTTTTAGAATTTATTTGAACACGTTTTTGCATTTGCCTGACCCAATAGTCTGGCACGGTCCAGCAGCTGTCATGCTGTGACAACATTTTATCAGCATGTCGGTCCCTTTTCCCACTCCCCTGCTGCCCGGTTTTCATGTTTGTGGAAATCAAACCGAAACTGTAAATGATTTACAGCTCCGAGAACCGAGAGTCCTTCGGTCGATGCTCATTCAATTAGCCGGACCCCGTTTTTGATGGCCCATTCGCCCCAGTTTACGGCCTGGTTTAGGGTTACTTCGAAACCCTTTCAAGCTGTTGTCGGTCGGCCATAAGGAACATAAAGTAAAATCTTACGATAGTGTTTTGTTGCTTCGATTGGGCTCTGATTAGACATAAGTGCCAGGGAAAATTTTCAGCAGTTGAGGTATCCCCCCAATCAGCAGGAGCCGTTGAAAAGCTTACGCAATCAAAACAAAGCACTAGACTGTAAAGGGCCCCTAGTGAGCACCACCCTCGATTGCTCATCGCTCCCGAGGCATCGTATCAGTGTGTCAGGGGACCCAGAAGCCCCGAGACAATGGCTTCACGCCCAATCGTCATGACTCGGGGTGCCACGATTTTCCCCTTCGCTGAAATCAACATTAATCGACGCTTATCGGTCAATAGACTGCCAATTTCTTAATAGCCTATTAAAAATATTTCTTTATGAGCACGAATGTATTTTAAGCAGGGTGGACCTTATTGTATAATTTAAAGACATGGCCACTTGAGGGCAACCTATTTTAGGTATTATATTAAATACAAATTTGTAACCATTTTCAGCTTACAATAATTTACCTATAATTCCTAAGGCTATGACCAGGATTTCATATAAAGCATACATTTTTCGTTGCATATTTGCATGCTTGTTCTATGAAAGGTCTTAGGCTCCTAAGAAAATGGTTCATTATACCCTTGCACGCGGTGATGGAGACGTTTCCGACCCCATAAAGGATATATATTCTTGATCAGCATCACTAGACGAGTCGATCTAGCCATGTCCGTCCGTCCGTCCGTCCGTCCGTCTGTCGGTCCGTCTGTCCGTCCGTCTGTCTGTCCGTTTCTACGCAATCTAGTCTCTCAGTTTTAAAGCTATCGGGCTAAAACTTTTCCAAAAGTTTTCTATCTATTGCAGGTAGTATATAAGTCAGAACCAGCCGCATCGGCCAACTGTATCCTATAGCTCCCATAGGAATTATCGGAAAAATAATGAAAAAAAAAATTCTAGCTTCGGTGTTTTTTGACATTTTACCTTCTTTTCTTGGGAATATTATTTTTTGAATATTTCTAAATTTCGGATAAAATTTTAAAAAAATCGGATGACTAAATCATATAGCTGCCATAGGATCGATCGAAAAATTAATGGGAAAATAATAATAATAAATTATAAGTAGTTTCCTTTGTTTTTATTGAATTTCCTTCTTCTCTAGGACATGACTTTTTTTTAATATTTCCGAATTTCGAATTAAATTTAACAAAAATCGAACGACTATATTATATAGCTGCCTTTCTTGTTTTTATTTAGTCTATCCAACTTAGCTATAATATTTTTCTTTTCGATATCCGCTATATCTGTTCTGATATGATATATACGATTTTCTTTGTTCTGCGGTGGGCCATGGACAGCAAAAGTGGGCTAACGCTATCTACAAGGTTTCCCACTCTGAACCAGTTTCCAACCAGTTTCATCCCTGTCCATTGAATCTCCTGACCCGAGCACAAAGAACTGATAACGTTTGATCAGCAATCAAAGGTCCATTTGCACTGGCACAAAACCGAGACGGACTTTGCATTCAAGAACTTTTCCACCGGCATTAGACGAGTCGTAAAAGCACTGTCATCGCACTCCGGTTATATAAATAGACCTCACTCACAGGCTGTCGGGGTCCGTGGGAGCTGACCGCTCGCCAGGCGTTCCTGGAGAAGCCGTTCCGCAGGCTCTGGGCCAGGTTAAAGCTGTTGCGCAGCATATTTGGCAGTTGGTATTCGGATCGGGATCGAGTTATAGGTGGTACTCGGATGTTTCACAAGTCTCGGGACGCGCACGGAACCGCACCGTAAAGCCCGACAAGTTCTACTGAGGCGAACCAACGGACTGACCGCTTTGGTCGCTGGTCGAGATAATGTGGGGCAAACATGTGTAATTGTAAGTGTTCATTGCGATTGCGATTAAAATTTGGTGTACGGCGGACTCTCTGACAGTGTTATCAATCAAAGCAGCTCCTACGCTCTGGGACTCTCCGATTGTGACAAACATTGGACCGGAGAGAATGCGAGGGGGGGGGCCTTATCAAGTGGAGCAGCGACGGGTAGGGCGCTTATCTGGCGGCTTGGTGTTTGCTAGGCCATTAAGGCAGTACGTTTGGATGGTGATGATGTGCAAGGTGTCTCGAAAGCCCTCGATACAATCAATCAACGTGGTCCTCCACTTGAACGGAGACACAGTTTAATATTTTGCACACTGAATTACCCATCGAATATCATTGCCACTCCACGAAAGTTGAAGCACTGAAAAAATACCCATAAATAACCGGCCGTTGCAAATATTAATTAACTGCTGAAAATGCCAGCTTGTTTATTTCAATGGAAAGCCCCTGCCCCTGTCCCTCGTCTCCGCAAATTGACAGACAGAGAATTCCGAGCGGCGCATAATCAGTGCATATTGTGTTCAACTATCCTGCAGCCTTTCATTTAATTATTTCCACAAAGCAGCTCCATCAGTTGTCGGGGAAACGACTTTCAGATGACCTGTGAAATGTGAGGGAAAAACTTACCTCAAAGCGCCTCTATGAGCTCAGCATATCCGGAATGGATGGCGGTAAACAGCAGACCAAAGCCGTAACAAAAAGCAGGACTGACACCCGGACACAGAATTATTTTCATAATTAAATGACATTAAAAAGTTTTGTTGCAGCTTTGTTGCAGCCCCAGCATAGTTGTGTCCCGTCGTGTCCTGTGTATTGTCCTCGATTGCCATTGCAATGCATAGAAAAGCCATAAAATACAATGCCAAATGGCAACAGGCCTCTGGAGAGGCGGGGTTACTGGCCTGGCTGGGTCGGAATGGCAAGGGATGGGGCTGCCTGGGGTCAGATAAGTGCAAAATTATGTCCCCGCTTTCCTTCGACTCCGCAAAAACTGGGACAAGTTTTTCAATCGAATCCAACCATTGTTTATGGCTGGATTTTGCTCGGTTTTGTTCTAGTTCTGAACTCAGGTCGCAAGAACTGGTGAAATTTATACGCCGAGAAGTGAGTAAGAAGCCAAGAACATTACGCATACGCCAAGTAGGCCACTGGCAGAAATAGCTGTCAAGTCGAGCGGAATGCTTTGGGATGATTTGTATTACGACTTTAAAGTTGGGTTTCTTCTGTCGAGGCAACGGGAAATTATCATAACTCTCCGACTGCTAGTGTCCTTTTTCAGGAGCCTTTCTTTGCGACTGGTCGAAAGAACAAAGGCAAAAACCTATTCAACTCTGAAATTGTTTAAAATTGATATGTAAATATCTGGTCCTTGTTATTGTTTCATCTGGCTGACTGCATTGCATGCCGTGTATCAAAGAGTTTCCCAATTAATTTGTACCGCAATTCCGATCCTGTGTATTGGATAACTGCAAAGCGCCAACAAAGTTGTGCACAACTTCGGAAGTCCAGGACCATCGGGGTGCGGTCGAATCGATATCGCCCCTCCATTTGACCAACCGAATTCATTACTTAGTCGTGTTCTTACATGCCGTGCTTTCGTTCCCTTTAATCTTGTGCTTCAGCACTTTGCAAACCAAAGACAATCCACATCCTGCGGCCATAAGTTCGTCCTGGCTGCTGCTCCGTGACGTCCTTCCCCTAATGTATGCGCATTGCCAAAGTAAGTCCTGCCGGTCCTTGGCGCAAGGACTCCCACCGCCACTCGCCTGTCACTCCGCTCTCTTTTTGCCCAGGCAGTGAAAAATTCACTTACAAAACACTTACGCCGACACCTTGCCACGCCCCCGCGCACACACACTCGCAGCGAGTGGGCGCGGCGAAGGAAACTTGTGCATTGCTGCAGAAACTTCATCAAATCCAAGCTAATCACACTTTGATTTGCATTTTGTAACGAAGAGGAGCGAGAACTTTCCGAGCAAAAAGCGCATCGCCACCACGAGCACTTAACTCTAAGCGTTGCCCCGACATTGATGAATGAAGTAGCCCCTCCCCTCCCCCTTTACCAGCCCCCACCACCCACCACCCACTGCCCTCGCCTGCATCTGGTAATTATGCTAATGAGATGTCTTCAGTTAGAAGGGAAGTAGACTTGGCTGCCTCTGCCACTTGAGTTAAATGCAATTAATTATATTTTTTATGCCACCAAGGGCCTTGGGGATTCGATTATATAATCGCATAAAGATATGCAGATATAGAGGGGCATTTCGATAGCTCTGGACCCTAAAATATATTAATTAGAGTGTTGTTTAGACCAAATAGGATTAGGATATTGTAACTAGTCTACCCTGTACACACCATAGTTATTTCTCAAGTCCAGAGATATCAAAAATACCCCTAAGATACGGATAGTAGTACATTATAAGATTCTCTGGTTAATACTGGGGGGATCCTCCCGATCCCTTCTAGAACTCGGTGTGCTCGTAGCCGCCGTTGTCGTAGATCGCCATGCTGTTCCGATTGGAGGCCGAGAAGCTAACCTTCTTGGGCATCGGCACCAGGGGCGGTCTCTTGCCCGCCTTCGGAGTGGGCGTGCCCCCTGGAGTGGCAGCTGCATTGACCTTGGCCACCGAGCGACGTTGCTGCAGCAGCTTCACGGACTTGCGGTTGAGGGCCAGATTCTTGAGGTTCAGCTCGTCGTCGCCGAAGAAGCGACGCTCGAAGTTGAACACCAAGTTGCTGTAGTCGCTGTGCTGCTTGTTCCGGGTCTCGTGCAGCCGGAAGATCGTCTGCCGGCGCACCATGCTCTCCCTGTGCTCGCCCTCGGCGGCATCCATCCTCACCTCGTCGTAGTGGGGGTCCCCCTCCTCGTCGTCGTCGAAGAGCCTCCTGGGGCGCTGCAATTTCCGGGCTATATTCACTGCACTGCCCTTCAGCTCGGTGGCGGCATCCTCGTCCGTGAACTGACCGCCGGACCGGAACCAGTCCACCCGGGTGGTGGCCAGCAGCTGGCACAGAGTGGCGAAGCGGTGGAAGAACATCGCCAGGAACTGGATGATGAGGATCAGGCCGAAGAAGATCACGAAGCACAGGCCAATGGGATCCAGTTCCTTGTACTGCCTGTAGATGCCGACCATCAGGTTGTCCCTGTCGAAGGACACGAAGTCCGTGGGATCGATGGGCCACTTCAGGTGCAGGAACTCCTTCTTCAGCTGCAGCAGGAACACAATGAGCACGAAGATCGCGTTCACCATGACGAAGGCGAAGGCGATCATGTTCCTCAGCTCCTTGAGCCCGTCGGCCATCGCCTGTTTCTGCTCGCGACTCAGTTCCAGTGGTTTCAGGTACTGCTTGATCACATCCTTCCAGAATCGCTGCTCCATCAGCGATACCTCCCCCAGCTCCGAGTTGATCAGCAGCGGATCGTTCAGCCATCCTGGCAGGTAGTTGTCCGCATCATTGGGTGCGTCCTTGTCTTCGTCCTTGAGCACTGGCGCCTCTCGAGTGCCCCACGAAACGTCGTTCATGTTGAAAACCGAAAAGATCATGAGCAGCATGTACATCGAGGGGATGGTGATGTAGTAGATGACTCCGCACAGCAAGGCCCAGAACTCCTGAGGGTGCATAAAGCCTAGAGAGCAGGGCACAAAACGATCAGCATTTGGGACTAACAATTGTCCAACCAAGACTCACCTGCAATCGTGATCTGGACAGCCACGAGCAGGAAGAAGAGCGATGCTGGAGCCAAGGGTCCGTCCTCCAGCATCTGCACAATGATGCCGATAAGGACTGCCATCATGACCAGGCAGTAAAGCGCACTGATTACGAAGGCGATCAGGAGTTGAAACTTCTGCTTGAGGTAGACGCACGACAGTATGAAGAAGATGATGGGGAAGAAGTTCCAGAGGAAGGCGGTCCAGATGTCGATGGAAAACACGGCCACCAAGGCGCCCACCATCATGAGGAATATGGTGCCCGGTCCCAGCACGGTTCCGATCATCAGCATGCCCTGGTACCACACGTACATCGTGGATATCGAGTTGTTCTTCTTCACCACCGTGTCCGCGTCGGCCAGGATATCGAAGATGTTGGCTATGGTGGAGGGCACCCAACGGCGCCGCTGGTTGTAGAACTCGTTGAAGCTCTCGGGCGCGTGGGTGTACGCATCCGAGGCGGCGCAGTACTCCACCCGGGAGCCCGCCTTCAGGAGCAGCGTGCAGAGCCAGCGGTCCTCGCCCTGGTCGTACTGCACCATCTTCATGGCCTCCGAGCTGACCATGGTGTAGCGCTTCATCACGCTGTTCTCCATCAGGGCGCTGGCCCGGAACAGGCTGAAGCAGCCAGGACTGCAGAGGACGCAGCCGATGACGTGTTCGGTGGCCTTTTGCAGCCAGTGGCCGATGGCGTACTCGAATCGCTGGTACCACACCATCGGACCCCTGCCCACCGGGTGAATCCGCCCGCAGGCGGCCCCCAGCTCATCCACGGCCTTCATGCGATCAATCAGCAGCTGCACGGCCCGCGGCTGGAAGTCGATGTCCCCGTCCAGGGCCAAGATGAAGGTGTTCTCTGCGATGACCGCCTTCCGGCGCGGCGACAGCTGCTCCGTCTCCATTATCCGGAAGCCGAGCAGGTAGTACATGTACATGACCTGGGACCACCGCTTCTTGTGCCGGATCTTGTCCTTGTTCTTGAGGTGGGCCACCATCTTGGTGCGCCCCGGCAGAATCCACACCAAACGGCCTCCGTAGGGAGTCTCGATCTTCAGAGGGGGCTTGATGCGAATGCTCACGCCGTAGACCTCGAAGGCCGCCTTATCGATGGTTCGAGTTAGGGTCTTCACATACTCGTTTATGGGTGGATTGCGCTTGTTTTGGCACTGGCGCGGGTCCGAAACGAAGGCATCGTCGAAAAAGATGTTCGCTGTGAAAATGTATGCACGAAAAGGAAAGTATCAGTGCTCTATTTTACTAAACAAGCTTGATTAAATAGTAATGTACCGATAATGAGTCATGGCTAATTAGAATAATCATATCTAATGACTGAATTAAAAAGTTGTGTGTTCCTCACATTATTTATACATTTGAGATTTAATTAAAAATAATCCAACAAAGATAGTTTGATGAAACCTGTAAATATTGTGGTTCTTCGTCCTGACTAATGCGAAAAATTATAAGATATTAGTGAAACTAATTTAAAGGCCTTTAAAGACCAGTCACAAAATGAACGTCTTAAAGTTTAAGACTCGAGTTAAGCAAACTATTTATTCTCTGTGTGCGGAAAAAATTAGGGAGATCGTAAAGTTGTCGCAGACAGTTGCCGATGCTTGGCTTAATGCCATTTTGGCAAGCGCGGAAATGAAGTCGCCGAGCGCTATAAATAGAGCTGCAAACAGCATCCCGAGCTCGCATAAATTTCCACTTTGACACATTTTAAATGTGCAATGCAAATGCAGCCACCGCCGAGGACTGCGGACGACAGCAGCTGCAGCTGCAGTTGCACCCGCGCATTTCGGCCCATTTACATACTTTCCAATTCATAGTACTCGTCGTCCGCCTTGCCGCCATTAAGGTGCGTCCTCGCCATGCGGCGGGCGCATTGATCCTCATCCAGGCGGACAATTGACTTGAGGAACTCCATCATCTCGTCCTCGGTCTCGTGCCACATGGTGGCGCACACAATCAGCTGCGGCACCTTGTCCTCCTCCAGGATGTCCCGACTGGCATTGATGTCGGCTGCCAGGGCCACCACAGGATCCCTCGGCGTGGTGAGGTCGCTCTGCCGGGAGAAGTAGATACGGGTGGGTTTAGTTTAAGCTCCGAATGATTGCAGTGCATATCAAGTGGTTATTTGAGAAATCCAATGCGGTATTTGCGGAGCGGCAAGAGCACGGGAATTCCCGGAAAAGATGCCAACATTAATTTGGCCAAGGTAAACAATCGTACACAATGTGGCTTGAAAACTTTCTGCATGCAATTCGGATACTTGGGACATGGAAGGAAGAAAGAACAATAAGTCAGCAAATTTACATCCCGAATTTTCAGAAGCATTTCACTGATTGTGAAGGTACTTAGGGCTGGTCCGATTAACTCGTTCGGCCTACCTAACGACGCGACCGCATTACGAATGCACATAATTCGCTGGGCCTCTAATTTATGCCCCCAAAATCAACTCTTATGCCCTGATTTTAATTACTTTAATGTCTTTATGCCGGGTAGGCCCCGAAAACATGCGAGTGGAGCTGAAGCACTTTTAATTAAGTTTACACCCACCGAAAAGCCTCGCATCCCAGCCATGCCCACGTCCATGCCGCCTCCCCACGATGGGGAAACGCAAACATTTCCTGAACTTTGCAGTTTCCCCGTCATTTAACTTAATTACATTGCCTGACATTTGAAGCGCACATCAGTAGTGCCGGCAGTCCCGGCACTCTCCGCCGGAATAGTCAAAAAGTCCTCGAAATAGATGGATGTGGGTGGGCGGATCGGCCAGGAGCTGCCGGGGGCTGCTGGGAGCTGCGAACTTGGCGCGATGATTGATGCCAGGCAGGCGCCTGATTACAATAATTCATTAACATGAACTCGACTCAAATCTGATTTCGCGCACTCAATTCCGGAGGCAGTGACCCACACCCCCACATCCCCACACCCCTCTCACCTTGATGGCCAGATACTCCTCGTTCCAGTCCACGATCCGCCGGTTCATCATCGAGCACTGGTCCACCAGGAGGCCGCAGTACCAGGGGCACACGAACAGCTTCTCGGTGGGGGCGTTCTTGTCGTTGTGCGGCTGCCAGACGTGCAGGCAGGTGAACACCTGGGCCAGCCACCACAGAGGCCACAGCCACAGGGCCAAGTCGAGGCATTTCTGGCCCAGTTCCTGCACACTCCCGCCCAGCGCCAGCAGCGAAAGGTACTCCGGCAGGAGGCCGTGCAGGGAGCACGGATCCGAGGCCCGCAGCTGGGCCAGGAAGGTGGCCAGGCAGACGGTGGCGGGTCCGGCCAGGCTGAGGGGCAGCGCGAAGCTGAACACTTGGATCTTGATTTTGCAGGCGAACTTGCCGAAAATGTGGCACAGGTAGGCAGCACCCACCTGGGCCGCCATTGCGTAGACCACCGCATTCGGACTGGACTGCATGGTGAACTGGGTCCTGAGCGGGGGGTTCCTGATTGATGAGTTCGCCTGTGCTGAAAGCAGTGCATCGGGGTCACCACCGGTCTGCTGCAAAAGCACAGGAAATTATTAGAAAACTTTAGAAGCAGAAAAAAGAAAATCCGCAACTTATATCAATATTTAGATTATAAAAAAATGAAACAATAAATAAAATTCAAACCGTTTTAAGTTGCAGCAACCATTACTCAGTTCGTTAACTGATGACACAGAATTTATATAATGCATCTAAACACTTAATTAAATCCTATTTTTCTCTGTGCATCAAGGAGTGTGGTTCTCTACCACCTTCCATCCGACTCCACTCACCACCAGCGTGATGAGGTGCGGCCGCCAGGCATCCAGGAACCGGCTGAAGTACTGCGAGAATTCCTGGCCGTGCAGGAGGAAGCCCACCCCGCCGAAAACCAGCACCTTTAGGGGCGCCAGGTAAAGGTACGTGTGGAAGCGGGAACGGGTGCAGCGGATGGTGCGAATGATGTATGCTGCCGGTGGGAGAGGGGAAACGGGAATCAGTCTTCAGTTGGATGGTTCATTTAATTGTCAAACAAGGCTTTGAAATCTTTCAACAGTCAATTTTGACAGTTCTCAGTATTTTGTCTGTCTTTTGGATAACAACAATTAAAGCATGCATTTGTCAATAGGAAGAAATTAATAAAATATTTACAATTTTTCAGTGAACTTGGAGAAAAGAAGGCCGTTAAATTAATCAACGATTTATTGTATTCATTTCCTATCCATTAGGAGCATGTATTGACCGAAAATTAAATGAACCACACAGAGACAATGAGAATAGATAGGATTATTCCAACCTGCTTCCGTTTCATCCGTGCTTATTATTTTACTTTCCAATAGGTAGTTAAGTCAACCGAAGTTTAACTACCGCCATATTTTCGTAAGGCTAACTAATTTCTTTATAAGTATTTGCCACTTCTAGTCTTGATCAGGGATATTTTACAAATCTGTTGAAAACCTAACCTTCCTTGGTATTTAAGTTCGTTCGATAGCAAAAGCAAACACTCACCAATAGCCTCGTGGGTGTTGGCGAAGTTTTCCCACCAGCGGAACGAGACGAGGAGCAGCGGAATGGCCAGCAGCTGGACCTCCAGGCTGTCGCTCATCGCGGGCCAGATCAGGAAGACGCTGCCCTGCGCAACCAGGGCAAGGATGGAGAGCCCGAGGACCAGGCTGTCCGCCGACCTCCAGCGCACCCGCGTTCCCGTCAGCAAATCTGAAACGTCGAGCAGCCGGGCAATCAATTTAATTGTTGTCAGTCGGTGCCTAGACACCGATAACATCTGGGGGCGCTTGTTGGCGGGGTGTCGAGTTGGCGGGAGTTACTCACTGAGCAGGGCGGGCACAAAGCAGACGCAGCAGCCCAGAATCGCACCACGCGTCACATCCAGGGCCGGCAGCACGGTGAAGGTGAGCAGAGCCAGGCCAACGACGTGCAGCAGTTCAAAGAGCGTGACCTGATTAGCAGGGACTTATCAATCAATCTCGCCTGGGTTAGGGTGGCTCGGTTTGCGGGACACAAGCTCAAGCTCAAGTGGGTGGTGCAATTAAAGAGGTTACCTTGTGGTATTTAGCCTTAAAATTTTAAAAGCCATCATGAAAGTGACTAATTTTAGTTATCAAAATTACTTATAAAACTACTAAACTGTTCGTAAGATTATTTTAAACAGCAAAGAAAATCTAATACTTATAATTATTATTAAATTTAATTTAAGTTATTTTACTTTAATTAAGTTATTTTATTTAATTTATTTAAAGTGATTTTAAATAAAATATTTGTCGAACAAAATAATTAGCTGTTTCCGTTAAATATATAATAGATATTGAAATTTTGAATTTGAAAACATTTTAAAGAAAGTTCAAGGCGACACAATAAAAGTTGTTGGCAGTTGGACTTTCGCTGGTTTACCCGGAAACCGTGCCACCCTATATGCATGTACCCCTAGGATAATACCCACCAGACCCACTTCCAGTCCGCTGGGTCGCTGCTCGCGCTTGAACATGCAAATGCGGAGGGCGCGCAGGAAGGTGAGCAGCTCGGGGGCGGCGAAGGCGAAGATCAGGGCCCAGACCCACGCGATTTGATCCAGCTCGCTGGGCAATGCCTCCACCTGGCCGTGGCGGAGAACTTGGGATGGGGGAAGAACCACTTTATATCGCAAGTCCAACAAGGTATTGACCTTCACTTACGGTACTTGCTGCACACTTGCACCCGTGGCCCACTGCCACGGGTGTTTCCGGCCATATAGAGATAAAGCAGCTTGGCAAACACGCTTGTGGCAAGAACCACTGAAAAGACCAGGAGGTACACGCAGACCTTGAAGAGTTTGAGGAAGAATTGCAGCTTCTTCCAGTCGGCATCGGAGCCGCTCGTCTTCTTTGACGGCGGGTCCTGGAAGGAATCCCACAGCGGCGGCTTGTCGCGAAGCTTCCTGGAAGCAGTCGGAAGTACTGGTTATCGGTGACATCACATCGCGATTAGGACCGGACCCACCGACTGCGCATAAAGTAGTCACCGCTCTCGTAGTCTCCTCCGCTCATTGTCTATCTTGGCCAATTGGCAATCGAAAACTAACTGGCACTCGGCAATTGGCACTACGGACCTGGGCCATCCGATCGGGCGATCGGCAGATCGGAGATAAGGTTCTTCGTCGCGATATCATCGATGCAAGGCGCATAAGTTGTCATCGAGTCAACAACTCGGGTAAGATAAGAAACCTTCCGAAGCCCTAGACCCAGCGACTATAATTGCAATTACAAATGCCATCAAATCAAATCACGGCAGCGTTTCTCATTCATAAAATTAGACAAACGACGCGTTTTAGGGTCCCGATAGTTAGAGGTAACTTATTTGTAACATTGTATCTCACTCAGTTTGTGTTGAAGCACTGGGCCCAGTCACTGTGCTCCGCTTTCGAATGGTTACAGTTGTCCAGTTTATTGTCCGACATGGGACCTACAAGCATTCCAAAGTTGTAGCTCGACTTCTTGACACAAGTTTCGAGTATCGCCGAGAGCACCTCCCTGCACTTCCCGAATTCAGCCCGAGCGCTAAATAGCACTGAGTCGACTGCGACGCCGGCAGCGCCTCGGCAGAATCGACTCTCTGTCAAAATCTCTCTTTTTTATGAAATTAAGGTGCTGAAAAAGCAGTGAATGAGCGCCTAAAAATAGTGAGGAACAGGTGATGAATTTTGGTACAACTTCATCACAACACCTAGTGAATTTGTATTTGTCCAATAAGCCTGATACCCGCAAAGCTGTGCACTGTACATGAGAGGACAGTCCAATAAGCCTGATACCCAAGTCCGCAAAACTGTGCACTACAAAAATGCGCCAGAGATCATGGAGTTGGAGGCACAGCTAACCCACCGTGAGTCGAGGCTGCTCAATAAGAGGGTTACGGTAGAGGCGGCGGAAAAAAAGCAAGAAAATGGGAGGAGCACTATACAGCAAAATCAATTGAAATGGAGGCACATATAAAAAAGAGGTATTTGGAGGCGGAGATTATGAAAATGGCCTTTAGTGATGATTCTAACCCGAGCGACTCGCCTTCGACGACATCGGCGCGGGCCCCAATTCAATAAAAAAGTACATATACATATATAAAATGAATTACTGCTAGAACGATATTTTTTATGTTAGACAAATTTTTGACACCAAAAATGTTCCGTTATCTAAACTAATATAATTGTTCCAATAAAAAAGGGGTCATAAATTAATAATTAGGTTACGCGTGTGAGGTAAAAATTAAAACAATTAACGACCCCAAAGTGCCCCAAAATTCGATTCGTTTTATTTTAATTCTTTCTTTTGCCATTTCTCTGTTATAAATGTTGTTAAAATGGTTTACAAAAATTATGATCATAATCTTATGGCATAGCCGCAACTAACTGCATTTAAATTTTTTGGAAATTCAGCCTCCTTAACCAAGTCCCCAATATTTTCCAATTTTTTTGTGTGTGACGTCACGGCCTCCACATATGTATGTATGTATATTCTGCTGGCGCACTTTGTATTAAGTCGTAAATGTGTGTATGTAGCATTTTAGGTGTGACCGTGCAAGGGGAAAAAAATAAAAATACCACAGTCACAAAAAATTTTAAATGCGCGGTTAAAAAATCGATTATATCGCAAATCTTTTCTTTTGTTTTCAAATGTTGAGTTATCGACAAACTTTGGATTTGTAAAAAAACAAAAATAAACAATGATTCGCTCTGCTATGTACACACACACGCACAAAATGTGTATATTTAAAAAATCTAGATAATACTGATATCCTTTAAACAAATGCAAATGTTTAAAGAATTTGATTCACGGCGTCCCCCACCTGTCTTTATTAATATAAAGCTAAAGGTATGGAAATATATGTAGCTATTCTACATACATACATACATATTTATACCCGTTACTCGTAGAGTAAAAGGGTATATTGTACTCGTGCAAAAGTATGTAACAGCTAGAAGGAAGCTTTTCCGACCCCATAAAGTATATATATTCTTGATCAGGGTCACTAGCCGAGTCGATCTAGCCATGTCCGTCTGTCCGTCTGTCTGTCCGTATGAACGCTGAGATCTCGGAAACTATAAAAGCTAGAAGATTCGCATTTTGCATGCAGATTCTAGGAGTTCCTACGCAGCGCAAGTTTATTTCAAGAAGGTGCCACGCCCCCTCTAACGCCCACAATAGCTAATATACGATTTGAAAAATTTTAATATATCGGAATAGTAGGAATGCAGTTTTGTTGTGTTTATCAATACCTATCGAAATGTAGAAGAAATTTTTTAAATCGGACCATTCGTTTAAAACTTATGCCTGATCAAAGTTTTATCTCCATCTCCCTAGCACTCCCTTTAGCTGAGTTACGTCTATTAGATAGTCGGGACACAAACCCTTTAGCTGAGTGACGGGTATTAGATAGTCGGGACACCAACCCGACTATAGCGTTCTCTCTTGTTTCTATCTTAATTTCCGCGGGCGAAGCTGCGGCTCGCCTTGCTAGTATTTCATATTTTGGTAAATCAAAACTAAAAATGGTTGGAAGACAGGATGTTCCGGCGTTCCGCAGCTGGCTGTCAAAGCCGTATACCCAGACAAGAACCTGACTTTATGGACGCTTTTAGAAGTGCCGCTGAAATGACACATTTCTTCCCTGACGGGGGTGACTTCGGCGATAGAAAATGTTTGCAGGGTAAAAATGTATTTATTTTGTATTTAAAGCGCACCTACCGGTTGTCAGCAGAAGTAGTTACCGCCGCCTGACGTTTGGGGCGCCCCTGGATCTACGTAACATATCATGTAGAAGTCGAAATAAAATATAGTCGATATTTTTTGAATAAGAATAAATATTTATCGGTGGTATTTTGTTCGAATATGTTATTTTTTTAACGGTTTTGAAAGATAAGATTGATGTATTAATTAATAAAACTAACTACTTGTGGGATGATCTATTTTTTGAATAAGAATAAATATTTATCGCTGGTATTTCGTTCGAATATGTTATTTTTTTAACGGTTTTGAAAGATAATATTGATGGATTAATTAATAAAACTACTTGTGGGATGATCTATAAGCAACAGAAATTTTAAATCTTATTTTGTATTATTATTATTATTTCGTATCAAATTAGATAGATTATTTTTATATTATAAAATACATAAGAAATTTGTACATATTTTACTGTTTTGTCGCTAAAGATGGGAAGATGGTGAAAAAATGAAATTCAGGTTCACACTACCGTCTACCGTTTGCCGTCTATATTTTCCGTTTCCAATGTCAGTATGAATAAAATAAATCATAAATATTTTATTAAATGTGGAAATTATATTTGCCAAAGTCTTAGAATTTGATAAATAAATGGACATTGTGTACATTGTACATAGGTGTTTAAAATACCGGAAATCACATTTTTTCGACTCTCAGAGGTTTCTCTACTCGGAGGTTCAAAATATTAACATTTTTTACCGGTCCGGCATCCCGATCAGCTGAGGGTGAACAAAAGCATGAATTCTCGGTTGTCGTATAAACAGGGGTTTTTTCTAGATCGCGCTTTTAAGAAATCGTGAATCTAATCGTATAAACATAGAAACCGTTGTCTTATTTGGCGGGTATCAAAGCTGATTCCATAATTCCTAGAAGGCGGCCTATTCCTAGAATACAAAGAATTAGTTCTCCCTTGAGAGCGAGAGCGGAATATTAGCGAGGGGGAGTTGCCAGATCGTTTGAAATGGCATAACCGTCGAGTGTGGCCCAAGAGCAAGAAAGGAGTTGAGTTCGAAGATGAGCACGCAGGGAGAAGCGTTCTCGTTGCACAGACACTTCGATTTGAACTCTTTCCGCGATCGGGACTCGCTTCGCGAATTAAAATGAATAACAAATTAAAATGAAAATGTCAGTTCTCCAATATATATATTTTTTCAAATTTTCGGACACATCACCATTATTAAAGTAAAGTAGGCATATTATATAAATTACAAATAAAATGATATGAAATGCTAGGAAAAGAAATCTGTACTTATAGCCTATTTACACTAGGGTGGAGTTATGGAGTTATGGGGTTATGCCCTCTGCTCATTATGAACGCGTCGCGTTTGCATCCATTTACCGTTGAACGCGACCAAATCCCATACAAAATTTGTTGGCGAGGGGAGGGGAGGGGAGGGTGGAAAATTGTCGCGTTACAGGGCTGGAAAGTGAAATTTATGGTATTTTCCACCACCATTTACCAGCACTATTGACCAGGGATGGCCCAAAACAGCTGATTGTCAACATAAAAGCCGGCCAAATGGTAAACGGAACAGGTAATTTGTTTGTTTTTAATTATTTAATAGTTTATATTAAAGAATTCTCTTCACAGAAAAAAGAAAAATGCTGTGGACAGCAGATGCCACCGAGTTCCTTCTGTATTTGTGGGAGGAGAACATGGACGGACTTCGAGGTGTTCGGAAGAACACCCACATATACCAGGAGATGGCGAGCTATGGCGCCAATGCTGTGAAAAAAAATATGCTTGATGCAGGAGATCGCCGAGGAGCTCAAAAATTTTAACGAAAACACTAGGGGCTTCCAAGAAAGGGTTCTCAAACTGTTAGAGCGAAACATGCGGGAGTAGACCATATTTGACTGTTAATTAATTAATAATGTGTTTTGATTTATATTTATGTATTAATTACTTGTAATAAGGTTAAAGGGCTGTGAAATACATAAAGAATAGAACATTGCCTTATTAAGTTGTCTGGTCTTGGTTTTCATTAAAATGTACTGCAAGAGCGTGGGATGTGGTGCTTTTGGGCAATTTGTCCACACATATTTATTGTGTTCAAATGCTGTTCTGAGATTGTATTTATTAGTAATAAATTATTTAAATCCATTGTTTACTTTAGCTCGCAAATGACAATAGCAGAACAGCGGTTTCAGACGCGTTTGCCAATGGAAACACCTCCCGTCCGCCTATCGCGTTGCCAATCGAAAATACCGAAAAATACCAAAAAAACCGCATAGTGGAATTTATTAGT
>JBAMCJ010000599.1:0-10782 GCA_037075205.1 Drosophila prostipennis
GAACCCTTGGTCAGAGGCAGATCAAATCCACCACCCGACATCAACAAACAAGTTAGCGCCATGGACCCAGATGGAAAACCTAATCCCGGTGAGTCTGTTCCAAGTAGACTAAGCAACCCTGGGGTGGGCTCTCGGTGGATCTATTCCCGCCTGCGCGAGGAACTCCTGGCTTTCGCCGAGGAATTCGGGTTCTCAACCGAAGGAAAAGTTGACGACTTACGACGCAGTTTCGTAAACTGGGCAAAAACTGCCCACGAACCTGCCCCGGTCTGGGAAAGGCTAGCCGCTCTGGAATCGCGGTACGCCTCCCGCGCCCCCAGTCCTACGGGGGAAAAACAGCAGGCCCCTGACGACAAAACACAAGTCTGCCAGGTCAGGGATACTGACCTGCCCGCCGCCCTGTCTTCCGCTGCTAACAGTGCCCCTCTTTCCACCCACACGCGCACTCCCAGTCCATCGGGACGTTTCAGCCACTCTGGGTTACTTCACCCTAACGTCGTTGTGCATCCACCCACGCCGGACGTATCACACGAGACGCGAACCCAGCGCGAACACCCCTGTATTCCAGAGAGGATTCGCAAGTTGGGGTTACAGTTCGATGGGGTGTCTGACCCTTTGACTTTCATCGAACAGGTGGAGAGTCGTGCCATGTCCTACGGTATCGAACTGCACCTCATTCCCCGTGCTATAGCGGAACTCTTAGTCGGTAGGGTCGACAAATGGTTCCAGACTAGTCGTCTGCAAGGAGCCGATTGGGCCCAGTTTCGGAAGGAATTTCTGGAATTTTTCCTACCGTTCCGGTATATGCAACGCCTAGATGACCGGATCCGAGGACGAGAGCAATTGGAGGGGGAGAGGTTTAAGGATTTCATGTTAGACCTGCGAGTACTCATGCGACATGCCGGGTACACGGAACAGCAAGAGCTGCACCGACTCTACAAAAACTCCGCCCCGGACCTACAGATGTACATTCGTCGCCACGAATTTAAGACCATTGGGGACCTGACCCAAATGGATACGGAACTGGAAGCGGTGAAGCAACGCAGTTTGAGCCGAACGAACCAACGGGAAACCGCTCCAAGGAATCTCAACCTCGCTCAACGGATCGTGGAGCCGAGCCGGCCGACACAGGTCGGAAACCAAGGCGCCCGTAACAACCCGAGGGCACCAACGACCGGAGCATCGGGCCCGGACCGATCGTGGACACGCGGAACGCCTGCCGCAATTGCGGCGAGTCGGGACATTTCAGCCGGGAGTGCCGGAATAACCGACAATACTTTTGTTGGGACTGTGGACGGCGCGGAACACGCACGGTGGAGTGCTGTCGACGGCCCCAGTCGGGAAACGGGTCGAGTCCCCGCGACACGCGTCAGCCGGTGGGGACGAGCACCAGAAACAACCCACAGTAACCGCACCTCTCAGAGTATTGGAGGGCCGGATAGTGGCCGAAGTGGAGATCTTTGGACAAAGGAGACTAGCAACCGTCGACACAGGGGCGTCCCGCAGCTTTATTAGTAGAGAATGCGCTATGGCTGTGGGTAAATCTAACCAATTCAGGGAAGTTCGTACGGAAATCAACCTCGCCGATGCGTCCAAGGTCGAAGTCTCTCAACTGTTGGTGGCGGACATAACGCTGGGACGACAGCAAGTGCAGGTTCCCCTGCTAGTAATGCCGTCTATGCTCGAGCCCATTATTGTAGGGTTAGACTTCCTCTGCAAGATGGGGACAACCATACGATGTGGCTCCGCCAGACTGGTACTAACCGCCGGACTCCAACCGGATCAACCCAATAACCACCCGACGCAGACGCACCACGACCGGGCAGCCACCATCATAGACGGGAGACCAAGGCTCGAGGAGACGGCCAGGAACGCCGAACTCGAAGCGGAGTACAACGACCCACGACAACGACCCACGGCCAGCCGGGTCAAAAGAACACCCACAACCCACACCGGAGGAACAGCCGCAGGAAACCCCGGGGCAGACTGAAAACCCGGAAGCACACGGGGAAACAAAAGAAGAGGAGGAGATGGCCAGGAGAAGTATGAAGGACAAGTATACTACGGGATGCACAGAGTGTATAGGAAGCCGATCGACGGAGGACAGGAAGGACTTACGAGTAGTCGGACACGGGAATCTAATAGACACCGGCAGCGAGCAAGGAGACGACGAGGAAAATTCCTGAAACCGCTAACCGCAGACCAAGAGGCGGAAATTCACGCGTTCCTGAAAGAACAACTGGCAACATTTGCAGGGATGACAGGGGTCTCAAATATCGCCCAACACAGTATTGCCATGCGAGACAACAGACCAATAAAACAGCGATACTCCCCGAGAAATCCAGCGATGCAGCAGATAATTAACCAACAGGTGGACGAGCTGCTCGCACAAGGTTGCATCGAACCCTCACGCAGCCCACATAGCGCCCCAGTGGTTATCGTACGGAAAAAAACAGGCAAGTGGCGAATGTGCGTGGATTACCGCCAGCTAAACGCTCGGTCCACGCCCGACGCCTATCCGCTGCCCAGGATCAATCACATCCTGGAAAGGCTCCGAAAGGCAAAGTTCATTTCCACCCTGGACCTACGGAACGGCTACTGGCAGATACCCATGGCAGCCGAGAGCCGGGAGTACACCGCATTCACGGTCCCGGGACGCAGGCTGTTCCAATGGAGGGTCATGCCGTTCGGCCTGCACTCCGCACCAGCGACCTTCCAACGCGCCCAGGACAGCGTAATCGGCCCGGACATGGAGCCACATGCGTTCGCCTACTTGGACGACATTATCGTCATCGGCGCTAGCCTGGAAGAGCATAAAGAAAACCTGCGATTTACATTTGATTTACATTTCAACAAACACATTTTATAACTGATTTTTGTGTTTTAAAATTCATATCGCATTTATAGATATTATTAAAAAAAATATTTTTATCAAACCATTTGATTCTCCTGGTCTTCCTTACACGTGCCTCATATTGTTTAAACAAATAGAAATGTTAAAACAATTTGATTCACGTCTCCTCCAACCTGTCTTCCTTTTTATTAAACATGATCGTATTGTAAATCTTTTTACAAAAAAAAATTTCTTTTTTAAATTTAAACTCCAATTGATTATGAATTTAATATATATTTCGCCAATTTCTTGCTTTGCTTTGCTCAAAGTAGGGGAGAGGTCTGTAAGTTGGGACACCCTACTTTCTTAAAACTTTCCCACCAAAAATTTGTATTTTAATTTGTGTTTAAGGTTTATTATACCCGTTACTCGTAGAGTAAAAGGAGATATTGTAACAGCTAGAAGGAAGCATTTCCGACCCTATAAAGTATATATATTCTTGATCAGGGTCACTAGCCGAGTCGATATAGCCATGTCCGTCTGTCTGTCTGTCCGTCCGTATTTTTTTTTTGTATACATATGCATTTTATTTATTGGATCTTCTCTGAATTGAGACTAACAATAAGTATATAAAATCTTAAATTAAAAAGCTATCTGACAGTCAAGATGACTGACGCGAGATTTAAGGGCTCTAATAACTATTGCTGGGCTGGAAGGTCATTTCGTTGCAATCGGGTCCGGTATGAGACCCTGGCTAGGCCCCTGGCGAGCTGGTTTGGATGGAAAGTTAGCTTGGTGAGGTAGTACTCTTTTTGTTTGGATATTTCGTCTTTTACGGGCAGAATGCCAAGATCTCTGTGGATGTTGTCGTTCCGAACATACCAAGGTGCCCCTGTGATAGTTCTCAAGATTTTTGATTGCGCTCGCTGGATAATGTCGATGTTGCTGCTGCTCGCGTTACCCCACAACTGGGAGCCGTAAGTCCAGACGGGCTTGAGCGTTGAATTGTAGAGCAGGACCTTGAAGTCCAGGCAGAGGCGGGAGCGAGCGTTTAGGAGCCAGTGGAGGCTTTTGGACTTTAGTTTTAAATTAATTTTCTTAGCTTCGATATGTTTCCTCCATGTAAGTCTCCTGTCTAGGTGAACGCCAAGGTACGTTACATCGTCAGCTTGTGGAAGTGGCATGTTATTCAGAGTTAGCGGTGGACACGTTTGTCTGTTAAGAGTTAATGTTATGTGTTTACTCTTTTGCGCATTTATTTTTATACGCCAGTCTGATAACCACCTCTCCACTACCACGAGATGATCAGCTAGTAGTGCTGTTGTCTGAATTGGGCATTTGAACCGACTTATGATCTCGGTATCGTCTGCGAATGTGGAAGTAGTTAGCCGGTCGTTCGTGGGAATATCTGCGGTGTAAAGGAGAAATAGAGTTGGACCAAGGGCACTACCTTGGGGAACTACAGCCTCTATGGTGTAATCGTCGGATGTTGTAGTGTTGCATCTCACGGCGAATTCTCTGTTGTAAAGGTACGATTCAAGAATCCTGTGAGTGTTTTCCGGCAGAATAGTTCTGATTTTGTGCATAAGGCCATAAAGCCAGACTCGATCGAACGCCTGTGCAACGTCAAGGAATACCGCACTGCAGTATTCCCGATATTTGAATGCAGACCGTATTTCGGTTGTTAATCTGTTGACTTGCTCTATTGTTCCATGGCTTTCTCTAAAGCAAAACTGATGTGCCGGAATAACGTTGTTCTGTTTCAGATATAGGATTATGCGCGTCAAAAGGCATTGTTCTAGCAGTTTTGACAGACACGAGAGTAAACTTATCGGTCTGTATGAAGCTGGTATTGTGTGATCTTTTCCTGGCTTTGGGATCATTATGATTACCGATTTTATCCATTTTTTTGGAATGTAGCCAAGTCGTGTAATCCCGTTAAAGAGTTTACAAATGAATGAATTTGTTGCAGGGTTTGGCTGAAAGACGTTTCGAAGGTGTAAAGCAAATGTACAAGCTCTGTCTTTGTCGCTTCTGACCCATCTGCCTGAAGAGTGTCTTATGGGAATTACTGTTTCGGCCGGCGCACTTAGATTTGGGTGGGCCCTCCACAAGGGATGTTTGGTGCTGGTGGGTGAAATTTTCTCAATGTACTGGCGTTGAGCTTTTACCTCTTCGTGCCTTAGGGCCCTGGTAAGTCTGCGACCAGCTAAGACTTTGTTTAGAGGATGGCGATCTGCTGTTTTGCCAAGCACGCCTCAAACGTCTTTTCTCCAGAACAGGCTATTCGATTTCAAGGTTAGTTTTGTGTTGGTGTGTACGCCCATCCCTCCCTTGCGGTGTAGAGACTTTGGCTGCTGCGACGAGTACAGACACCAGTGCATCGGCATAGCAGTCGATGTCCTCATTGATGTTGAGCTGTGGGGTTAGTTCAATGTGGGAACTTACGTACTTTTTGAACTTCAGCCAGTTGGTTAGATGCGACGTCAGCCTGCAAGGGTGCTCGATTAATTCCGGGCTTTTAAGAAGAGTTATTAGCACTGGTGAGTGGTCCGATGATAGATCCAAAAGCGATTTTGCAGATATAAGATTGCGAGAAATATTTTTTGTCACAGCAAAATCAATTAAATCGGGTAGTTTTCTAGGATCTGTAGGCCAGTATGTAGGGCTGCCTGGCGAAACGTAGTCCAATTTGTTGCATGTTTTGATGAGTGCATTATATAGTTGCCTTCCTTTGAGGGTCACAAGGCGGGATCCCCAGTGTGTGTGCTTGGCGCTGTAATCTCCTGCTGCTATTGTGACGCCTTATTTTTGGAGTTGTAGGCGCACAATTATTCTTATATATAAATTAAGCTTAGAAGTAAGTCCACTGAAGGATAAATAAGTTAAGTTCAAAACCCACCACTCTGTCTTATTTATTAAGCGATAGGGCGATAGTTAGCTAGGGTCACACTAGCTACAAGGTCATCGATTACCAATCGAATAGTCGTGACCACTGTTAACTAACATTGGAACAGTCTTCACACACCCCTGTCACATATCGAATGGAACAATCGCCGATCGAATAGACCAATCGGCTTCGATAGGAGTTAGGGACCACGCGGATCGAGAGAAAAAGGGTCTCTTGTGTTTCCGATCGTGCCAGCGAACAGACGTGTGCTCCGGGTAGGACCCCCGTCACCTTATAAGAATTCTCAACTGCACACAGAACACCCGCGATATCTAACCAAAGCTTAATAAATTAACCAAGTGTACTAATTCTAAAGTGAAACTCTCCCGTGTTTTTATTCATTGCCCCGACCCCGTAATTAGTGCCAGTGGAATTCCCTGGCAACAACCTAATAAATAACTAACCGTGGTTTGCATTACCAGTGGTTATTCCGTGGTAAATAATAGATCGTATTTTGCCTTATCAGTGGCCATTCCCTGGTAAACTAACAGTAGTTCTGCACTGTCAGTGGTTACTCCCTGGCCAGTTACTAACTTTAGCGGGTACTGCCGGCGGCCATCCCCGGTAAGTCCTCTAACCCCCTCCATTTGGCAAATAACCGATCATAGTTTGCACGGACAGTGGTTGTTCCCTGGCCAGTAGCGTCCCAGTAACGTAGGAATTAACTTAACCGTAGTCTACATAACCGGTGGTCATTCCCCGGTAAACGACTAACTATAGTGTGCACGGTCAGTGGTTATTCCCTGACCAGTCACCGACTGCTACACTGCTGCCGGTGGACATCCCTGGTTAGTGCCCGTTCAGTCTAAACCACTACCGGCGGACATTCCCCGGTAGACGGTAATCTAAGGTTTTCTGCCGGCCAATTTCAAGTCATTTCCCTTCCGCTTTTATCCAGCCACAGATTCCCTTACCTTTTTCTTACATATTTCTTGTATAGGTTCTTTGGCCCCGGCTGAATGCAACCCTGGCCTAAGAACTTCGTTACACTATAAATCGCTCTCCAAGTGAGTTGTAGAAGTCCATGAATTGGTCTTCGGAGACTGTAAAACGGGGTGGAGCAGTAAACAGCGGCAATGGCAAGGCTTGCAGCTTGCCCAACTGTATTTTTATCGATGTAGCTTGCAAATAGGTTTTGCAAACCTTTGGTGTAAGGTGGTGTTTGATGCGGTATCTTATTGAAGATGCCGGTCTCCACCATGTGCTTTACCTTTTGGATGATCGGTGCTATAGGAACGTACCCCCGTATTTTAAAGGTTATATTTGCTGGTGAGATGCGATTCCGCCAGCAGCATAACGTCGATGTGGTTTTTTGTTCAGAAATTTAGTTATTTCAGGTTTATGGCGTGAAACACCGTTTGCGTTCCACAGAGTTATTCGAAGACTAGGCAGTAGTTTATTTGACTGCTGAGCTTCATCATTCATCATATTTTGTTGCAAGGTTATCATCATAGTTTCCATGTTACTTTGTGGCTGTCCCCCCATGGCCTGCGGGATGTTATCCTGATTAGTCGGCCGTTGGTGGTAATTGAAGGCCCAAATGATGACTCTGGCTGCTCTTGCGAAGAAAGCTTCCGGTATCGTTTGTGATCTCATGTAACATGTTCTGGAGTTCTGGGAGCGTTGCCTTTCTCGATCGTTGCATCCGACTTTTCATCTCCTTGTAGACTGGACAGCCTCTGTCAGTTTGCTGTGTGGTTTTCCTGGCAGTTTCTTACACACTTTTTAGTTAGAGAGTCTTCCTTGTTGGCAGAGCAGGGTACTCGGAGCCGTGGCAGTTTCCACAAGCTACACATACTGTCCTGAGGAGCGCAGTAAGTCCTGGTGTGTCCGTATTCCTGGCAATTCGTGCATTGCACTGGCCTCGCCTGTTTGTGCGGCTCTTCTACTGTGATCCGACGATGCGAGCAGGTACTGCAGCTTGTAGATAGGGTGCACTGCGTTTTTTTTCAAAGTTCTGCTGTCTGGCTCCAGCTCGACCTTGAATAGTGGTTGCGGCTTCTTGTTTTTGTTCATAATGTTTATAACATTTTTTGCACAAAACCCATTTTCTTTTTAAAGCCTCTGTAATTTCAGAAGGGGTCACATCGGGTTATATACCCCTTACACAACTTGCAAGCCTTTGCAGCTTTTTAGCTTGGTACGTGTAGTAATTCTTTTTGGCATCGTTTAGGTATTTTGCACACTGCTCGGAAATCGTCTAACATGAAAGTTCTCTTTTCCGACTAGCTCAACTATTTTGTTGACTAGGGCATTTCCGAGGTCTTCTCCCGAATAAAGATGGGTGGCGGCTTCAGTTTCCTTGGGGCTGTAAGGAAGTTCTCGGGCTGGGATAGGTTACCTCGAGGGCTCCCAGGGTCACTTACAATAAATTTATTTAAGTTCAAGGACTTCAGGAGGGGGCGATATAAAAACGACCCTATACGGACCCTGTGGCCGGAATCTGGCAGCGGGTTTGGATCCGACAAATCGAGCCGGAGCTCCGTCGTAATCCCTACCCGCCACGCACATCGGGACCCGCAATGGCCCTTGGAGCCGACAATCGAGCGTGGCTCCGTCGTACTCCTTGGCCACCACGCGGTCCGATCCTGGATCGGCAGTGAGCAGCAAAAGAAGAAGGAGGGAGAAGTTTGGGGTGTTGTCACCCAGTGATGCCGACCCTGGGCCGAAACCTGTAGCGGGTTTAGACTCCGACAATCGAGTACAGGACCTCCGTCGAAAGCTGCACCTGCCACACGCTCCGGGATCCGCATTGCCCTTGGATCCGACAAACGAGCGTAGCTCCGTCGTGATCCAACGGCCACTGCGTGCCCCAGGACCGGTGTAATAGCTCTCGGATCCGACAATCGAGTGCAAGACTCCGTCGTAATCCTTGGCCATCACACGGCTCGACCACGATCGGCGGGAAGGGGTTTTCCTAGATGGGGGAAAAGCGAACACGAATTTGATTACCCCCTCCTACAATCACACCACACAAAACAAACAAGCAAAGTAAATAGGTTTTTAGTTGCTAAGCACTTTGGTTCATTTATTGTTCTTGAGTTAGGGTTTTCTGAGGGGCGTACAAAGTCTACTTGCCACGCCACTCCAGTCTAGCCGTTCGAGAAAAATATGTCGAGAAAATATAAAGCGGGCGCTTACGTTTCCTCCCACAGCAAATCCAGCTAGTTGATTTCCCGGTACAAGCTCCTGTGGCGGCACCGGGTCGTACGCTCCTTCCACTTCACCACTGTCATTCGACATTCTATTACACTATCACACTAGTTGAATTTTCACGGCGGGGGCGGTTTCCCGGGTTTTACGGAATCTCGCGATTTAAATCTGACACGCGCGAAGCCTCTTCAACAGTAATTAATTCTCCTTCTCTTGATATCGGCTCACATACCCCACCTTTTTGGTTCGATCGTTTGTCGAAAGCTTGTGTGTGTGCAGGTGCTCGAACTTTTCGATGGTGCAGATGCTGATATTCGAGAGTATTTGAAGAGAGCGAGAGCGTGTTTGCGGTGCTCAGGGGCTCGATGGTTGGGTTGTGTGCAGATGCTGATGTTCGAAGTGAGCGTTGAGATGAGTGTGAGCGTGTTGGAACTGTTCGAAGAAGAGAGCGAGAGCAAGAGCGTTCGATGGTTTAGATGTTGCGGGCTTTGATGTTGAAATGAGTGTGTTTGATGAGAGCGTATTGATGTTCGAAGTGGCGGTTGCTGTGTTCGATGGTTTGGGGAGTTGGGTGGTGCTATTATTAAAAGCTAAACTAATAATCTCTTCATGCTAGCTCCATGGCTACAAAAATATTCCTACATGGCTAAAAAGAAAAATCCTACATGTCTACAAAATTAGTCGGCAATTGTGAGTCCGTCTTACGGTTCCTCACACAGTAGGTTGGTGTTCACGACAGACGCCTTCGCCGAGTTGACTAGCTCGCGTAATTTCGCTAACTTGGTTCATCATAATCGTCGCCTTCTGCATCCAGGAGCGTGGAACATGAGCGTCTCCATCAATGCCACTCACCCTTTGCCATCACGTCCGTAGCCCTTTCCTTTCCGCTGCACTTGTGCCAGATAAATCACATGGGCGGGTTTGAATAATTCCGTTGACTCGCCATACCACCCCCTTCTAGAGTGGGACAACCGGCGTATCGTACTTAAAGATGTGAAGCGCTATGGTGACGTTAATAGTTGTCATTCTTTGGGAAGAGTGGTTATTCTTAGATTCTATTGTGTGTGTTAAAATTTAGCCTCAATCTAATTTATAAACAACAGGTATGTGCGAAACATATTTACCTGTATTATTTAGGATTAAATATACATGAATCCGGGAGCAGAAGAAGATGTAGATATATAGTATGAGATGTTGATTTATTCTGGAAGTTGGTGTTGTTCATCCAAGTAGTTGATGAGCCAGTGAACGGTAGCTAGAATATGCGTTCTGGAAGATGGATATGATATGGTTTTGTATGGATAGAATATGCATTCTGTGAAGCTGATAAGATGAAAGGCATCCTAGTGAATAGATAAGCTATGATCTTGAAGATACGTGCAACCTTATGGGAATAGAAGTTAGTGCATCTGTGTTTCTGGATGAGCCAGGTTACCGTAGAGCTGACAGCTGAAGTGTGAACTTATCATGCTTCTTCACTGTTAGAACCTGCAGCCTTGAGGTTGAAGTGGGGATGCGGGTGAGCCTTATAAAAAGTGAACACGTCGGGGTTACCAATGTTTGATCCTGGGCGTGGCTTGTGGATCAATATATGTTACGAGGTCCTCTCGGAGGTTAGTGAAAGCAGAGCCAATGGAGTTATAAGATGATGATAACTGATTTATTCTGAAGTTGGTACAAGCTATATAATTAATGGACGAATGAAGTCAAATGTAAAGACTATTACAATGGGTTGTATTCTGAGTAGGTCAATATGTTTTGATTATGGTAGCAGTTAGCGTAGTTGGGTTCTATTGACACTGCATAATGCTGACCACGGCGGGTCAGCGAGACATTGAGTCAGCGC
>JBAMCJ010000600.1:0-87419 GCA_037075205.1 Drosophila prostipennis
ATTGGTTAGAACTTTCAAAATTGTTACCGTGGTCATTGATGGTTCCTCTTGGTCTGAAGAATTCGCGGTCTCATTTTGTTGAAGAATTCATGAATGGCTTTATTGGTTATAACTTTTAAAATTGTTAACATGGTCATTGATGGTTCCTCTAGGTCTGAAGAATTCGCGGTCTCATTATGTTGAAGAATTCATGAATGGCTTTATTGGTTAGAACTTTCAAAATTGTTACCATGGTCATTGATGGTTCCTCTAGGTCTAAAGAATTCGCGGCCTATTATGTTGATGAATTTATGTGTAGTACAAATTGCAACCTTTAAAATTCCAATTCTAATTGAGCAACAGATATTTAAGACTTATATATTTTCGATCACCAAGTAAAAGTTATTTAATGATTTTTTAGTAAAAGTCTTTTCATAATAGTTATCTTGACTATTATTTTTTCAGTCAACAAAATAACAGTTCTTTTTAGACTTTTATTATAAAAGTCATGAATAAAAGTTACGAAGGACTTTTATTTTTTCGGTCAAAAAATAACTGTTATTCTTTGACTTTTATTTTAAAAGGTGGTGAATAACGATTAATCGATGACTTTTAATGTAAAACTTATAACTGTTACGGTCCCTGATATTTCGAATACATTTAAAGTACTTAAGCAAAAAATGTACTCCTAAATCTACCAAAAATACTCATATTTTGTTTATATGTCAAAAACCAAACTAACAAAAGCAGTCCACATGCCTTAAAAACATTTTCGTGGAATTGGCTTATTTCACTGAAAAATGCATATCTCCCAGAAAATTGCACTCAATTTGCCAATATTTAGCCTTAAATTGTAGACAAGAAAAGGGCCTTTATATCTGAAAGCTCAAAATAATTTATACATTTTTATTTGTATTATTTTTAATTAAATGAAAACTAGCTATAAAAAAAAAACTCCAAAAATTAAACTTTTTTTGAACTTTCACAGGTTGTAGCTCCGTTAATTGCGGCCCGATCACAACGAGTAATAGCTTTTTGGAAAGGTGCATCTATTGCCTTTTAAATAGTGACCGTTACTAATTTGGTCTAATGGTTTTTGGGATCTCTTAGGTTTTATAAAAGAAGTGCCGAAAATCTGGATTTTCGCGAACATATTCAGAAGGCTTCTTTGGAAAATTTTTTAATTTGTTCAGCGTGATCAGCAACTCAAAACCAATCAAAAATTGGTCTCAGATTAATCTTTTTTTGCTGTAAACTAGTGTAATTTACGCACCACCCTTTTAGAAAAAACTACCTCACGAACAAATTACGGGACAATATTACTGTAAATATATTGTCGACACGATAAGAGGAGACGACTACATTTATTTGGAATTTTTGTCATGACGTCATATGTATGTAAGATTCGACTAGTTCGTCACATTACCCTACTCGTCACATTACCCTACACTCCCCTACTGTATGCCAGGCATCTAAGCCAAGCAATTAACAATTAAATGGTTCGTGGAAATTTCACAAAGTTTAATTTTGTGTTCCTGTGTATTTACACTGTGTTACAAAATTAATGCTTTTTAAATTTACCTCGATGGATGCGAAAAATTTGAATTCGTTACGAATTTCCAAGTTAAACTGCGTGTTTGGGCTTGCCCCTGTGCAACCCGATAGTGCAACCTGCCCTTGTGCAGGTCCAAAATTCGCTAGTTATGCGAGTGTGGGTGTTCGTTGCTGTGTGTCTGCCCGTGTGCAGACTAGAGTCCAAAAAGCGCAAATGAAACAGAATGTTGTTCTGTGTTTACCAAAGATCTGTATTGAACTGAATTGGCTGCTGAGTACAAAGTTTCATATAAGTGACGAGCGTGCAAGCTCGTTTTAATTACGGTAAAGTGGATCTTATTTACATATACAATTCGGGTTATGAATTTAGGATTCTTTAACAATATAAATAACATGTCGTGCTCCAACACTGCGTTTTCCAAAAAGTTATCCGGCGCAAGGATTCTTAACAGAAGGACCTGAAAGTTGAAAAAATGCTGAAATTGGCCAACTTTCCGGGGGCATCACAGGCAAACGGATTTATGGTTTGTTTTGCTGTTAAAATCAGGGACCGTAAATAATCGTTATTTGAGATTTTTATTTTAAAAGGCCTACAAGTTTTAATCAACAATTTAAGTGGTTTTTATGCACTTTATAGACATGAACAAATAACAGTTAATTTACTTGACTTTGTTGACATAAATATACTTTGTGCACAAGAGTAAAAAGAACCATATTTTTTACGTTTAAAACAAAATATCAAAGTAGTCTTTTTAAAATAAAAATCTCAAATAACGATTATTTTCGGTCCCTTGTTAAAATAAATGTATATGCTTTAGTCCCTTTCTAAGCCTCTAATGAATGCGCTAATGAATGAGCCAAACAATGTCGTAGAGGTAGAAAGAAGCGTTTCCGACCCTATAAAGTATATATATTCTTGATCAGCATCACTAGCCGAGTCGAACTAGCCATGTCCATCTGTCCGTCTGTCTGTCTGTGTGAACGCTGAGGTCTCGGAAACTACAAAATTAGAAAGTTGGGATTACCAACACATATTCTTGGGCTTTCTACGCAGCGCAAGTTTATTTCAGCCGAGCGCCACGCCCACTCTAACGCCCACAATAGCTATAAACGATTTAACAAAATTTAAACATTTCGGAAAAGTTAAAATGCAGTTTTAGTGTGTGTATCAATACCTATCGAAATGTAGAAGAAATTTTTTAAATCGGACCATTCCACATTGGGCCTATTTTTCGAGGAAAATTCAAATTTTTCATAGAAAGTAAACCTTTTCTAATAATAAAATTTGAATAGTATATACTTTGACTAATGCCCTCTGCTCATTATGAACGCGTCGCGTTTGCATCCATTTACCGTTGAACGCGACCAAATCCCATACAAAACTTTTGGCGAGGGGTGGGGAGGGGAGGGTGGAAAATTGTCGCGTTACAGGGCTGGAAAGGGAAATTTGTGGTATTTTCCACCACCATTTACCAGCACTATTGACCAGGGATGGCCCAAAACAGCTGATTGTCAACATAAAAGCCGGCAAAATGGAAAACGGAACAGGTAATTTGTTTGTTTTTAATTATTTAATAGTTTATATTAAAGAATTCCCTTCACAGAAAAAAGAAAAATGCTGTGGACAGCAGATGCCACCGAGTTCCTCCTGTATTTGTGGGAGGAGAACATGGACGGACTTCGAGGTGTTCGGAAGAACACCCACATATACCAGGAGATGGCGAATGAGATGGCGAGCTATGGAGTGGAGGTCAAGAACAAAATTGAAATTTTTAACGAAAACACTAGGGGCTTCCAAGAAAGGGTTCTCAAGCTGTTTGAGCGAAACATGCGGGAGTAGTCCATATTTGACTGTTAATTAATTAATAATGTGTTTTGATTTATATTTATGTATTAATTACTTGTAATACGGTTAAAGGGCTGTGAAATACATGAAGAATACAACATTGCCTTATTAAGTTGTCTGGTCTTGGTTTTCATTAAAATGTACTGCAAGAGCGTGGGATGTAGTGCTTGCTTCCAGCATTTAGGCAATTTGTCCACACATATTTATTGTGTTCAAATGCTGTTCTGAGATTGTATTTATTAGTAATAGATTATTTAAATCCATTGTTTACTTTAGCTCGCAAATGACAATAGCAGAACAGCTGTTTCAGACGCGTTTGCCAATGGAAACACCTCCCGTCCGCCTATCGCGTTGCCAATCGAAAACACCGAAAAATACCGAAAAAACCGCATAGTGGAAAAATGCCTTTAAATGAATCAAAAGATTTTAATTGTTTTGATGCATCCCTGAAATTTTGGCAGCCCTTCAAAGTCAGCTGTTTGATTGCATGCGTGCGAAACTAAAAAGCGCGGGAAAGATTTTGTTTACTTACGAGCGTGCCAAAATTGTTGTGGTTTAAAATTACTGATGTACTAAAATTAAGGAAAAGAAAGCCAAAGGTATGTAGAATATTTGTATTAAAGAAGTCTTTGTTCATGTTTGATAATGTGTTCTTTGTGTGCGTTTATTGATGTTGTCTAAAAGTAGAAAAAAGCTAACCTGCTAACCCGTCTGTTGTAGATTATAACAAATTTTGTGCCAACTTGTGCCAAAAAGTAACTATGTGTAATTAAAGTGCAAAGTGTATATATACTAATTTTATTAAGCTTTTTTGCTCCATTTTGCCCCGATATGTATAAATCCCACATATTGTAGCAGACGTAATACAACTTTTGGAATCACCAAACTTGCTATATTCTTCTAACATGAACAATAATAACAATGTTCCCGATTTTAATACTAGCAATAGTGATAGTGATTCAAACTCTGACTCTGAAAATCCGTTTTCAATATAAATTGATGTAGAAGACGACTGTTAGGAACATTTTTAAATGTAAAATACTTATTCATAATCATTTTGAATGCATTGTAATTATACCCGTTACTCGTAGAGTAAAAGGGTATATTGTATTCGTGCAAAAGTATGTAACAGGTAGAAGGAAGCATTTCCGACCCTATAAAGTATATATATTCTTGATCAGGATCACTAGCCGAGTTGATCTAGCCATGTCTGTCTGTCCGTCTGTCCGTCTGTCTGTCTGTCTGTATGAACGCTGAGATCTCGGAAACTATAAAAGCTAGGAGATTGACATTTTGCATGCAGATTCTAGGAGCTCCTACGCAGCGCAAGTTTGTTTCAAAAAGGTGCCACGCCCCCTCTAACGCCCACAATAGCTAATATACGATTTTGAAAATTTAAATATTTCGGAAAAGTAAAAATGCAGTTTTGCTGTGTTTATCAATACCTATCGAAATGTAGAAGAAATTTTTTAAATCGGACCATTCGTTTAAAACTTATGCCTCGTTAAAGTTTTTATCTCCCTCGTACTCCCTTTAGCTGAGTTACGTTTATTAGATAGTCGGGACACCAACCCGACTACAGCGTTCACACTCCCTTTAGCTGAGTGACGGGTATTAGATAGTCGGGACACCAACCCGACTATAGCGTTCTCTCTTGTTTTTCACTTATTAATATTAAGGTTAAGTGTTTAAAACATGAATTAAAAACATTTGTTGAATTAAACGAGTGCTAGCATTATTTATTACCGTACAAGTATCAATAAGAGGAAACCTATCTCATATGGGCGGCTGTGAAAGGCGTGGTCAGATCGGTCTGAAACTTAGATATATTTTTATGTGCATCGACACTATCATACTTACCAAATTTGATGAACCTAGCTTTAAAACTTTAATTTTCGTCGAAAAATCGGCTCGCTGGCCCAATGTGCATTCGTTAAAAAGGTATTTGTGATCAAAGTTTTATATCTCTTTATATCTTTATATCGGGTATCTGATAGTCGGGGCACCCGACTATAGCGTTCTCAGCTGCGGATCATCATCGCTGTCGGATTCTTCATTGCTTTCTATTGGGATGGCAAGAAAATCATGTCGTTTTTTTAGTAATCGTTTTTAATCTAATTTATTTACGACTAATCGAGCACCAGGGTCACACTTTTTAGTATCGTTTTAAAGCTTATTGTCTTAGGTACTATCGATAATAATTTGGTAATTATTCGATAAGATTTGTGGAAGCTATAGCAAATTAAACATAGAGGATCAAAGTGAGCATTTTCGGCAAATTTTGCATTTTTACTTCCGAAAAGGAAAAAAGCGTTCGAAGCTCGCAAAAATTGTGCGAAGTGTACAGTACAGATGCCATGAGTGATCGCCAATGTCAGCGCTGGTTTGCCAAATTCAGGCTTGGAGATATTGGAGTTAAAGACGCCCCACGTTCTGGTCGACCATCGGCCGTTTTTGACGAACAAATTCAGGCTTTGCTGGATGAAAACCGGCGTTATTCAACGCGGGAGATGTCAGATAAGCTCAGTGTGTCGCATACAACGGTTGAAAACCATTTGAAGAAACTTGGCTACGTAAGCTCGATGTTTGGGTTCCGCATAACTTAAAGGAAATTCACCTAACTAAGCGTATCAATATATGCTATTCTCTGCTGCAACGGATTAAAAACGATCCTTTTTTGAAGCGGATCATTACTGGCGACAAAAAGTGGGTTGTTTACAATAATGTCCAACGAAAAAGATCATGGAGCAAGAAAGATGAGCCAGCCCAAGCCACATCAAAGGCCGATATCCATCAGAGGAAAGTTATGCTGTCTGTTTGGTGGAATTGGAAGGGTGTAGTGCACTTTGAGCTGCTGGGACGGAATGAACCCATAAATTTAGATGTGTACTGTCGCCAGCTATCCAATTTGGCGGAAAAAATTAAAGAAAAGGAGCCGGCACTATCTATCGCAAGGGTATAGTCTTTCACCATGACAACGCTAGGCCCCACACATCTTTGGTCACTCTGCAAAAATTAACGAAACTGATTTGGGAAGTGCTACCACATCCACCTTATAGTCCGGACTTAGCACCTTCAGATTATTATTTGTTTCGCTCTCTTCAGAACTCTTTGAATGGTAAAAACTTTGATTCAGATGAGGCTGTCGAAAACCACTTGTCTCGATTCTTTGCTGGAAAAGACCAAAAGTTCTTCGAGCGCGGAATTATGCAGCTGCCCGAGAGATGGTCATTAGTGGTCGAACAAAACGGTCAATACATAATTGATTAATTATAAGTCCTGATATAAATAAATCATCTTTGAAAATATTGAAAAAAACGACATGACTTTCTTGCCAACCCAATACTTCAATCGAATTTATGAAGTCGCTCAAAAGCCCGCTTTCTGATGTATTTTGAGATAAAGTCGCTTCTATAAGTTTCTTACACTCCTGCTACACAGAGAGAATTCTGACGTTTTCATCTGAGTTGAAAAAGTTCTTAAAAATAGAACGGTCTTTTTCAAGTTCAAAACTTTCTAAATGTGCTTGAATTAAGTTGAATTGGTTCTTAAAATCTAGTTGAGCTTAAAATGTTCTTCAAATGAGAACAAAAAGTTATTACTTTATCACATGGTTCTTAAATCAAATCGACTTTGTTCTCAAAAACCACAATATCTCAAAATGTTCTTGGTGTGAGAACGAAAAGGACTAAAGGAAGAACAAAAATAAGTTGCTTTTCAACTTTAAATGATTCAAAACTCTATTCCTTAATTTTTGTGGATTTCCTAGAACGCGCTAGGATGTTTTCGTTGGACCCCTAGCACGCATTAGACAATTTTCCTTTGCTCCAATACGACCTTACTATTGGATTTGCACTTTTAGCCGGCGTTATTAAAAGCTAATCTTTGGACAAAAAACGGTCAACACACCGTTAAAGGCTGCTATATGGAAGCCTAAAAATAGGAATTATGCATATTCTTTAAAATCTGTCACGGATCTCTGATAGAGAGTTTTTCGAAGTTTACCGCTCTGGCGACACTATAATTCCCAAACACTTATAGCGCGGCTTGCATGGTAACCCACTTCGATCGTTGACCAAGGCAGCGATTTCACTGCTGATGATTGATCCTTTTTGTGTGTTGGCATAATGCCGTCGTCTTCGACTTCTTGAAGTTTAGGCCGGCATGACCTCAATATAGCCTTAAACTTCTCTATAAATAAAAAAAATATTTTTGAACTCAAAATGTTATAGTATTGAGAGCCAAATGATCTGATAAATAGAACAAAAGAACTTAAGTTTGTAACCATTTGATTTTAAAAAGGTTCTTATATTAGGGGGGACATCTAGGTAGACTTTGGAAAAAATCGAAATTTTTTTTTTTTGCTTAAAAAATATATTTAGGGTCTTAAAAATAACATACCAAAAGATAGAGTCCGGCTAAGGGGCTGTCCATATATTACGTAATCACCATTTTGGCGATATTTGACCCCCCCCCCCCATGTAATCAATTCTTCATACAAAAAAAAAATTGTTTTGCACTAGAGTAATCATTTGGTTGACCCCCTCCCCCCCCCTAGGTGATTACGTAATATATGGACAGCCCCTAAAGTGTCTAAGTGTCGAAATTTTCCATTCTGCGGCGATACCTCACAGGTATATCCCGGGCACCTTAAAACTTTAAACCCGTTTTTTTTCCCAGTTACCTAGATGTCCCCCCTTAAAGACAAAATCAACTTAAAAATAGAACGAAATGAACTTATTGTTGGATTTTTAGCTAATACCATTTCGTTCTGATGTTGAGAACATTTAATTCAAAATAAGAACATTTGTGCTTACCTGGTTTTAAAGAACGAATGTTCATAATTTGAGTGCAATGTTCTTGGTTTTTTTCTCTGCGTAGCAGACAACGTCGCCAGTGCTGCCATCACTTGGCTTGAAAAACAGGACAGATAAGCCAAAAAGAAAACGGGAAAAAAAGGACAAAAGTAAATACTTACACATTTTTTACAGTTTTTATCAAAGGGTTATATTTTTACATAATTTAAATGCATTTAATATTAAATTTAATTATGTAATGAGTATACGTAATAATCTATAATTATTAAAATAATAAAAGCATTTGAAGTGAATACAATGGTAATACACAAATTTTTAAAGACTGGGTCAATCCCGAATCAGAGTCGTAAAAATCTGAACATTTTTCTGACAAAAAAAACAGAGAATAAAATTTGCGATAATTTTATTTTTTTTTTATTTACAATAAAGAAAATCCATCCATTGCTTTATGTCACTTTGATAATTCGTAAAAATAATTTGTTTTTAAGTGCCTTTAAAAAGCCGTTTAAGCATATAAAAACAGGTTTATACAAATACTAGCTATACCCGGAGCGACTTCGATCGCTTAAAATTAGTTTGGAGTACGGTGGTCAGACTTTCTTATTTTAAAAACCTTTGTGTAAACAACCTTTTTAGAAGATCCTTCAGGGGCGAGAATCAGAAGGCTTGTGGCAAAGCTAAATAATAAATGAATGTGATCTAATTAAAAGTAGTGCATTTTTATACTTTCTATCAGTTACAATGTTATCAATGCAATTTTAATTTGCGCACAAATATGTATACGTGTTTGTAAATTGGAATTTGTTGTTTTCAAATTTTTTGTTTTGAATGAAACGAAAACATTTGTACACACACGAAAAGATTGGCCACCAATACAAAAGTAGCGAAGTAACTTATTATTTTCCGATTCCACATTTGATCGATAATTATTAATTTTGAACTCGAAAAATTTTGCATTGCCTGAAAGGAAATTATTAATTTATGTTGTATTTAAACACCTTATCTACTTTCAAGTAGACCCAGCAGGAAAGTGAGAAGTTGGTTTTCTGTGTTCTTGAAATCCTGTTCCTTTTTGCAGGCGGCGGTGTGGGGATAGATAATTTCTGAGCGTTAAATGGGGGTGGGTTTCTGAGTAGCATCAATATCAGGCCACTTATGCGCTGTGTGATTCCTGTGACACTACGATTATAATATTTTTTAACAAAAAAATCACAAACTTATAATATTCAAAAATCCTATGATTTACACCAAAACCAAAAGACTTGTTCTCACATTTATTTTTCATTTTTTGGTAATATTAAAATTCGTAGAAAAATATTAATAGTTGTTAATCAAATAAATTAAACTAAATAACTATTATCATAATGTCTATAATCATAATATTTATTGATGAATTTAATTTATTTTACTCAACATTTTTACAAATAGTAATAAGAATGAATGTGGGACTCAACAAAATTATAGAGAAAAGCCACGGTAAGACGATTAAAATATTTGATCACATTTATCAAGGAATTACATTAAAATAAAAAGAAAACTATTATTGTTTTTTTACATTTCAAAACATTTTCTATGAAATAAAATAATTTGATCGTCAGATCGTGTTGGTAGTATAGATAACATTTGAATTGGCGAAAACTATTTATTTAAACGAAATATTTCTTCGCGGGCAAAGTGTGACCTTAAGTTACAACGAAATTATGACCAATTTTATCTTTCTTTGGAATGTTGGTATTATCAATTATATGATGCACGGTCACATCAGTTTCATTTCGTGAAATTAAAAGTGAAAAAAGTGAAAATAGTTGAATTTAATCTAAAAAACAAGAAAAAGGTGAGTGATAAAGTACATGTTGTCGTTTAATAATCTTTATTTCAGCGCTACAGAGGTTAGTACCGCAGATATTTTCGCCACTAATAAATATAAGCCTCCAGATGCTATCTTTAACACAAATTCTGCATTTCAGTGTTTTTAATCTTCACCAGTAGTAAATGGTGTGCGGTGTTCATTAATGGTACATCAGCACTAATTTAGTTGTTTAACATAATCAAAATATTACATTTATTTCAGCCAGGCCAGACTTCTTGGGAGCAGAACTGTTTCGCCTGTTTTTGTTATAGATATCCGACATAAAACAGCTGATCAGAGGGCAAATGATCGACCATGGCATCATTTCTGGAGAGATCCCCTAATTTTGTACGGAGATGTAATAATGGTAATTACAATTATTCCTGGTCTTACATTCATGTATTAATTATTTTTGATATTTTCAGAAGACAGGCTTACAAGTCATGGAAAACCGGGAATGCTTCAGACACTAACAATTAGTAATTCCAATGCGTCGATTGTAATATTATTAATAAGTACACATACAAATATTACATGAAAAAAAGTACTTTTTATTGTGGGAAATCAGATACTGCAAAGCAGTGGAAAACCATAACTGGGAGGTTGTAGAAAAGCAGATATTGCAAGTGGAGGAAAACCATAACTGGGTACGTGTGGAAAATCTATAATGCGGGAAGTCAAAAAACCAGTGGTTTTTGGCCTGCATTCTACTGCCAGAGATCCAGATAGAAACCTCATTTTTCCCTTACTTTTTGTGTCACCCCCGTGTATTTTGAAAGGAGAGATGGAAGAAATGTAAGGGGGTGAAGGAGGTTTAGTCCCTTCCGCTTCTATGGAGAAACCTGATGAAAATATGTTATTTTCCAGTGCTTTTTTCCCGGTGGGATGTTTTGATTTGCTTACAATACATGTACAATACAATACATACACACAATGTGTGTGTATGTTTCCCCACCGGGAAAAAAGCACTGGAAAATAACATATTTTCATCAGGTTTCTCCATAGAAGCGGAAGGGACTAAACCTCCTTCACCCCCTTACATTTCTTCCATCTCTCCTTTCAAAATACACGGGGGTGACACAAAAAGTAAGGGAAAAATGAGGTTTCTATCTGGATCTCTGGCAGTAGAATGCAGGCCAAAAACCACTGGTTTTTTGACTTCCCGCATTATAGATTTTCCACACGTACCCAGTTATGGTTTTCCTCCACTTGCAATATCTGCTTTTCTACAACCTCCCAGTTATGGTTTTCCACTGCTTTGCAGTATCTGATTTCCCACAATAAAAATTACTTTTTTTCATGTAATATTTGTATGTGTACTTATTAATAATATTACAATCGACGCATTGGAATTACTAATTGTTAGTGTCTGAAGCATTCCCGGTTTTCCATGACTTGTAAGCCTGTCTTCTGAAAATATCAAAAATAATTAATACATGAATGTAAGACCAGGAATAATTGTAATTACCATTATTACATCTCCGTACAAAATTAGGGGATCTCTCCAGAAATGATGCCATGGTCGATCATTTGCCCTCTGATCAGCTGTTTTATGTCGGATATCTATAACAAAAACAGGCGAAACAGTTCTGCTCCCAAGAAGTCTCAATCGGCCTGGCTGAAATAAATGTAATATTTTGATTATGTTAAACAACTAAATTAGTGCTGATGTACCATTAATGAACACCGCACACCATTTACTACTGGTGAAGATTAAAAACACTGAAATGCAGAATTTGTGTTAAAGATAGCATCTGGAGGCTTATATTTATTAGTGGCGAAAATATCTGCGGTACTAACCTCTGTAGCGCTGAAATAAAGATTATTAAACGACAACATGTACTTTATCACTCACCTTTTTCTTGTTTTTTAGATTAAATTCAACTATTTTCACTTTTTTCACTTTTAATTTCACGAAATGAAACTGATGTGACCGTGCATCATATAATTGATAATACCAACATTCCAAAGAAAGATAAAATTGGTCATAATTTCGTTGTAACTTAAGGTCACACTTTGCCCGCGAAGAAATATTTCGTTTAAATAATATTTTTTTAGGGACCGTAATCATTAAATGTTACGTATATTATACGTATAATATGTAGTTTTCGCCAATTCAAATGTTATCTATACTACCAACACGATCTGACGATCAAATTATTTTATTTCATAGAAAATGTTTTGAAATGTAAAAAAACAATAATAGTTTTCTTTGTATTTTAATGTAATTCCTTGATAAATGTGATCAAATATTTTAATCGTCCTACCGTGGCTTTTCTCTATAATTTTGTTGAGTCCCACATTCATTCTTATTACTATTTGTAAAAATGTTGAGTAAAATAAATTAAATTCATCAATAAATATTATGATTATAGACATTATGATAATAGTTATTTAGTTTAATTTATTTGATTAACAACTATTAATATTTTTCTACGAATTTTAATATTACCAAAAAATGAAAAATAAATGTGAGAACAAGTCTTTTGGTTTTGGTGTAAATCATAGGATTTTTGAATATTATAAGTTTGTGATTTTTTTGTTAAAAAATATTATAATCGTAGTGTCACAGGAATCACACAGCGCATAAGTGGCCTGATATTGATGCTACTCAGAAACCCACCCCCATTTAACGCTCAGAAATTATCTATCCCCACACCGCCGCCTGCAAAAAGGAACAGGATTTCAAGAACACAAAAACCAACTTCTCACTTTCCTGCTGGGATATCAAAATATACATATGTACCAACGTATTTGGACAAGAGTACGAATCTTAAGATTAATAGATAATCTGGAGCTTGACTTTGCTTTTGTAGTAATTTTCTATTTTCTTCCATTACGGAAATTAAATAGGGCTCTTACTTTTGCTACAAAATTCAAAATAATTTTTGAAAAATAAAACCTAAGCATTTGATCCATAGAACTGACTATTGATCGAAAATCATATTGATCGGAGCAGCAGCTTAAGTTTTTAAAATCCAAAACAAATTAAAACTTAAATTGCCCTTTTCCCCTCCCCTTTTCTACACAGCACTACCCCTCCCCCTTATCCGTTTTCTTGGCTGTTGCTCTCTTGGCCGTCGCTCTCTTGGCATCCGCTCTCTGGGTTTCGCTCTCTCGGCAGGTTCCCACAAAATGCAACGCAATAACTTACAAAATCTAAATAAATTCGTTAAAAATACTTTAAAAAATGTTAAAAACTTGAAAATTTAAACTTAAGCATTTGGGCCATAGAATAACTAATGATCCAAAAATCATCTTGATCGGAGCTGCGGTTTAGATTTTTGAAATCGAAAAGTTAATTTTTAATGTAGCCCCCAAATTATGGGGGATATCGAATTTTTTTTTAGATTTCCAATTAGGCCTTTTCAAAACCTAAAATTCTGCAAAATCCAAATATCTAAATTCCAACCACTTTAGAAGTTAAACAATAAATAATCTAATTTTTTTGCTCAAAATATGGATGTTGGAGCTGTTTGGGGCCTCTGGGGGGCATATCGGACCTTAGTGGGCGCCAACGCCCCCAATGGATCACTGTGTAAAAATTTGGCTGCTCTAGCTCTTACGGTTTGGGCTGTGGTCGTATCCCCTTAAAAATCGGTCTTTCATTTTATAATCTTTAGGGATGATCAGAAAAATAACACTCAATACTTTTTTTTTTATGAAACAGGACAATTTTCCGGACAGGGGATGTTTGAAATTTTTTCAGTATAAAGCCGTTAAAAAAAAAAACAGATCCGGTGTTGCTAGTAAGTATATATACATATGGACGTTGATGCACTACAAGAAGTACAAACAAGTGGCCCAACGACACCAAGCACGTGCTTGTTACGCGCGGAGCCCTATTATCAGTTTGGGCAGAAATACGAGTTCGCGAGGAAGAATACATAAAGCAAAAATAATGACGGGACACATAATGAAAATTAAGATGCAATTAGGAGTGAAGCAAAAGAGTTAAAATATTAGTTTTTAATACCGGGATAGAAGTTGAAATGCAAATTAAATGATAAAGGTTGTTATAATTATTACATAGAATGTGAAAGGGCGCGTGCAGACTAAAATTTGATGTACATCGTGGCAAATTAAGAGGATAATAATTACGTGTTAGTCTAACGGGAACATTAAAAGTTAGGCGGCTTACAAGTTCTACAGAATCAATATCACCTCTTATAAGATTATGCATAAAACAAGGAAGTTGAAGCAAGAGAGAACGCTATAGTCGAGTAACCTGACTATCAGATACCCGTTACTCAGCTAAAGGGAGTGCGAGGGAGATGGAGATATAAAACTTTGAGAACGCATAACTTTTTAGCAAATGGTCCGATTTGAAATATTTCTTCTACATTTCGATAGGTATTGATAAACACAACCAAACTGCATTTTTACTTTTCCAAAATATTCAAATTTTGTAAAATCTTTTGAAGCGATTGTGGGCGTTAGAGGAGTACCTTTTTGAAATAAACTTGCGCTGCGTAGGAACTCCTAGAATCTGCATGCAAAACGCCAATCTTCTAGCTTTTATAGTTTCCGAAATCTTAGCGTTCATACACCCAGAAAACAAAATGGACTAAAAAGGGGCCTAATTACCTAAAATTTTAGGAAACATGGCCAGAAAAATGCGCCAAGTCCGTCATTACCTAAAATGTTGGTCATATGGACTATATTTTGTACGCAGTCTTGGATTTATTTTTGGTAATCGTTACCTAAAAAAATGGCTAGTGGACTGATTTTTAGGTCAGAATTACCTAAATATTAGGTATTTTTAAAAAAGTTAAAATTTTTACTATTGATTGTAACATATTTGTTTATTTTAATGGCTTATATTGTTATTTTCGGATAAGTAAATATTTAACGGTTCTGAAAAAACAAACATTTTATTTTGTCCTCGGTGGGAATCGATCCCCGGCCTTCTGCGCGAGAGTCCAATAGGCTAGCCTCTGGCCTACGGAACTATTTAAGAGCCCTGCGGCAAAACCAAAGGCTGCTTCTAGGGGCATAAGCGAATTCTATTTTTAGAATAGTTCACTATTACCTTAAAAGTAGGAAAATAGTCCACGTTGGTATTGATTTAATATATTGAAAGTTTTCCATCACTAGCATTAAGCTAATTCTAATAATATTTTTAAATATTAAACTTAAAAATCGAATAATTTGTTTATTAATATTAAGGACCTTTATTTGTATTAAATTATGAGTAAAAATCAATTGCAAGATATTCCTAAATTTTAGGTCTTATGGACCAATTTTAAGGTTACGATGGCCTATAAAAATCTTTGTAGCTTTACCTAAAAAGTAGGAACATAGTCCACATGCCAATATTTTCAGGTAACCCATTACCTAAATCTGAAAATGTAGTCTATTAAAAATTTTTAGGTCATGTATTACCTAAAAATTAGTCCCGCATTTCTCTGGGTGTACAGACAGGCAGACAGACATGGCTAGATCGACTCGGCTAGTGATTCTGATTCTGAATATATATACTTTTTGGGGTCGGAAACGCTTCCTTCTAGCTGTTACATACTTTTGCTCGAATACAATATACCCTTTTACTCTACGAGTAACGGGTATAAATAGTACCAAGCATTATTCTACGGTTTTCAAGTGTAGGTAAATTAAGCAATAGTAATCTACTCTGGTAGGAAGGTAGCCTTACGTTTTGATCCCAGTTCAAACTACGAAGGGCAAAAAGAAGAAATTTTTTTTGTACCGACTCTATACGGTCAATGTCCACTTGGTATTGTGGGCTCCAAACCGAGAACAATATTCCAAAATAGGACGGACAAGGGAGGTAAATAATAATTTGGTTATATAAGGGTCGTCAAATTTTTTTGACCAACGCTTTATAAACCCAAGAACACTCATAGCTTTGTTGACCGTCAGCGTTATGTGGCAGTCAAATTTAAGCTTCGGGTCCAGAAGAACGCCTAAATCATTTACTGAATATATACGGTCAAGTGGCAAGTTCTGAAGCAAATAACTTATAAACGTAGGAGTACCCCTATGAAAGGTCATTACGTTACATTTCAGGCAGTTCAAATTTAAGAGGTTATACTCACACCATACTTGAAAATTATCAATATCTGATTGTAAGCCGAAACCAGATTCTATATTGTTGAATGTCAAACAAAGCTTAACATCATCAGCATACATTAGAACACGAGAATTTGTTATGATAGTGGGAAGATCGTTAATAAACAAAGTGAACAGCAAAGGTCCCAAATGACTGCCCTGGGGCACTCCAGATGTCACGTGGATCATTTTAGAAACAGCGTTCTTAAATATAACCCTCTGAGTCCTCCCATTCAAATAACTTGAAATCCAAGTTAAAAGATTACATGGAAACCCATCTTCGATCTTCGCTTAACGAAACCATGCTGACACGGTGATATTAGCGAGGAACATAAATGTTGCAAATGAGATGTGATAAAACGCTCAAAGGCTTTTGGAATTGGAAGGTGCCTTCGCACCCTTTTTGTGAAGTGGAATAATAAAAGAGTCTTTCCAGATAGTTGGAAAAACTGATGATGAAATAGATATATGAAAGAGTTAAAGAATAGGTTTACAAATGTTTGATGCACAAAACTTAAGCACACACCCAGGAAGTCCATCAGGACCGGGAGAATAAGTTGGCGTTGTTGTTGTTAAATCTCTTAAAAGAGAACTTTCGGTAATTACAGGGGAAAAAATACAATTTGCCTTATTTAATGGATTACGTTAAGTAGATTTTGACCAAGAGGAGGAGCTATAAGTAGTTTGGAAAAAGTCGGCAAATAAATCAGCAATTTCAGAATCTGTCGATGCCTCCATCGAGTTAAAACGAACCGATGAAGGCAAAGCCGATGACTTACGCTTAGCGTTTACAAAGTTATAAAACTGCTTCGGATCATTTGAAAATTCAAATTTACTACGATTTAAATACATAGAATAGCAATGACTGTTAAGAACGTTAAAATCAGATGGCTTACCCGATTTTTTCTATTTTTTTTATGTGTTTGATTTAAGATTTTTAAGTCTTTGAAGCTCATTTGTAAACCAGGGGGGCCCGTTCGGCTTTTGAGGAAGCCTATCGGGAACGCATTCATTAAAAAAAGTGTTTAGAACGCTATAGAACAGTTCAGTGGCACTTTCGATGTCCATACAATTATAAAAGTCAGTCCAATTATTGGGTTGTCAAGAAAGTCATGTCGTTTTTTTCAATATTTTCAAAGATGATTTATTTATATTAGGACTTATAATTAATCAATTATGTATTGACCGTTTTGTTCGACCACTAATGACCATCTCTCGGGCAGCTGCATAATTCCGCGCTCGAAGAACTTTTGGTCTTTTCCAGCAAAGAATCGAGACAAGTGGTTTTCGACAGCCTCATCTGAATCAAAGTTTTTACCATTCAAAGAGTTCTGAAGAGAGCGAAACAAATGGTAATTTGAAGGTGCTAAGACCGGCCTATAAGGTGGATGTGGTAGCACTTCCCAAATCAGTTTCGTTAATTTTTGCCGAGTGACCAAAGATGTGTGGGGCCTAGCGTTGTCATGGTGAAAGACAATACCCTTGCGATTAGCTGCCGACTCCTTTTCTTTAATTTTTTCCGCCAAATTGGATAGCTGGCGACAGTACACATCTAAATTTATGGGTTCATTCCGTCCCAGCAGCTCAAAGTGCACTACACCCTTAGCTTGCTTAGTTAGCAGGGACCGTAATCATTATAAGTGAAAAAATAAAAATCTCCATTTAATAATTATCTTGTAAGCGAAAAAAAATATCGCTCAGAAATAATGATTATTATGTGAGCGATATTATTTCGCTTAAAATATCACTCAAAGTGCGATTGCAGCCGTTCTGTAAGGAATTTTACAACGTTTTAAATTTGTGCTTGCAGGTAGAACCTCAGTGCACACATCGAGTTAATAAAAGAAGGTGATTTCTTTGTATAAACATTTTAAAACGCGGTTTTTAGTTTCAAAGAGGTAAGCAGAAATACAAAAAGTTGTATCAACCTTAGGACTTTATGTCATTTATTCATTAGTAAAACGACTTAACTAGATGTTATGAACTATTTCACTTAGATCCAACCCGACATGTGGGCTGGGGGTTAGTGTGTTGGTCCAACGAGCTGTCAACACGAGTTCGATTCCCACAGAAAATGTTTTCTTATACAAAAAGTTTTTTTGTTTTTTTTAAGCGGTTTATACAAAGAAAATTTATTTTTTTATTGGCTCGATGTGAGCTGCGTTCTTCTACCTACAAGCACAAATTTAAAACGTTGTAAAATTCCATACAGCACGGCTGCAATCGCACTTTGAGTGATATTTTAAGCGAAATAATATCGCTCACATAATAATCATTATTTCTGAGCGATATTTTTTTCACTTACAAAATAATTATTAAATGGAGATTTTTATTTTTTACTCAAAATAAATAATCATTATTTTCGGTCCCTGGTTTTCAACCGTTGTATGCGACACAATGAACTTCTCTGACATCTCCCGCGTTGAATAACGCGGGTTTTCTTCCAGCAAAGCCTGAATTTGTTCGTCAAAAACGGCCGATGGTCGACCAGAACGTGGGGCGTCTTTAACTCCAATATCTCCAAGCCTGAATTTGGCAAACCAGCGCTGACATTGGCGATCACTCATGGCATCTGTACTGTACACTTCGCACAATTTTTGCGAGCTTCGAACGCTTTTTTCCTTTTCGGAAGTAAAAATGCAAAATTTGCCGAAAATGCTCACTTTGATCCTCTATGTTTAATTTGCTATAGCTTCCACAAATCTTATCGAATAATTACCAAATTATTATCGATAGTACCTAAGACAATAAGCTTTAAAACGATACTAAAAAGTGTGACCCTGGTGCTCGATTAGTCGTAAATAAATTAGATTAAAAACGATTACTAAAAAAAAACGACATGACTTTCTTGCCAACCCAATAGAATAAGGACGAGTAAGGGCTAGTACTCAACCCAACAAAAAGTCGTCCAAAACTAAAAATTTCATATAAAAAAACGTCACAAAATTTTTGGTGGCAAAATTTTGTTTGAAGTTTTTGGACGGAAGTACTCATGCTCACCAAAAAAAAATACTAAAATACTGTTCAAGAAATAATTCATTTTATATATTTCTTGAGCTATCGATCAATTCCGATAACAGCCTAGTTAAATCCTTAAGCCTAGTACTCAGTTCAGCGATGGAAAAAAGTCCCAGCTAAAGGCCTTAGCTACCTATTTGCCTCTCGCTTACTCCAATGGTTAGCTAGCAGTTTTCGTCGTACTGAGTACTAGGCTTTAACGAAAATCGGTTAAATACACTCTCAAAGGCAGAAGACTAATTACAATGACTATAGAGTACTGTAACAATGGATTATAGGGTTGATTTCGCTTGTAAAATACAAGTTAAAAATTTGAATTTTGGGTTTGTTTATGAGGGGATTACCTAAATTGTTGAATTGTTGAAAATTCAACAGAAAATTTCAGCAATTAAGGGAACGACCTTAAATGGTTCCTGTTGAATTTTCAAACAGCTGTGATCTGTTGAAAAGTGTCATGGAATTTTAAACACCTAAAATTTGATTTTTTAGTTACTGTTTAAAATTGTTAGCAAGGTAAGAATAACTATATAACTTTCTGCAGAAAGTAGTACTTTAAACACATCAGGCGGAGCAAAAATTTTGAAAGACGATATCTTACTGGCGTAAGAAAATCGGAATTGTTCAACCGCAATATCCTCGGATGGGAATTTTTCTCTAATAAATGAAACAAACGATTTCTTCCTATGTGGAACAACTGAGAGTATCTTACGCCCACCAGTAGCAGTCTGAACTTTACTCAGCTGTAAACCAGAAATGTCATTTTGGGTACAACTGGGAGTTTCTTACGCCCCCCAACAGAAGTCTGAACACCTCTCGGCTGAGAGACAGATACGGCGCCTTCTGTACCTATGGGTATGGTCGGCAACGAATTGTTTGACTCCGCCGGCTCAGAGGATTTTATAAGAGCCTGACTTTCAGATCCAGGGACTACACCGGAACTAGCTGTGTCCATTTGCACAGGCGGTTCACTTACCCCTGTGTCAGCAGAAACTGCTGCAGGTAAATTGGTCACAAACGGAATTGAACCCGTCATTGAGCTTTTTAAAAACTCGTGACATGTTCAATAAACCGCCTCGAGTCTGTCTCATAAAGCTGCCCATCTCAACTGCCAAATCCCTGCAGGACTTACATGTCCACATGAGACCAGTCCGCAGTCTTTTACTCTGCCGGTAAAGCCTGCACATTTAGCGTGCATCATCCCTTCGCAGAGCCAACAGAAAATAAAAGGGTATTTAGGTGTGGTTGAAAGAGTACAATTATTCTTAGAACAGACGAGAGCCATTATAAGAAACTAAGCTAATTAAAATGAGTAAAAATGAAAAATAAGAAAACGTGAAAAATACCTCAAGTAAATTTGGCACTGGGATCCAATTCCCAAACCCGCAAAAACACAGAGACGAAAGTATAAGAGCGCGAGAGCGCGAGAGAAAAAGTCATCAATCGAGTGAGCGTAGCTTGTGGGGCACCAACAACTTAATGCACGAACAAGTACAGTTACTATGAGAATAGCACCCAAAAGTCTACAAGAAATTCGGCTGGTACAGAGAGAGTGAAATTACAGTTATAATAGAGCGGCAGAGAGAGAGTAAGAGAGAGAATACAAGAGCCAATTTAGGGAGTGCAAATTACACTAACAAAGCCAAAATATTAAGGGCCGGTTTCTCGAGTGCCGGCTAAAGTCCCTGATAGCTGTCTGTTCGAAAAAGATAATCACCAGATAAACTTATCGTAAAAGCAAATCGGTTTTCTCGACGCCTTTAATTTATCTGATCGAGAAGCAATTACAGAGTGCTGTTAGCGCACAGAATGTGCTGTAAAGCGCAAAACATGGCGTGCTTTAATTTTTCTATCAGCTGTTTGGGTATAATTCAAAGGCAAAGTCAGCTGTGATTTCGTTTCTTCTTCTTAGTTGGCTTTGGGAAATCAGCTGTCGTTTTATCGAGTCGAAAACGCTTAACAGGGAGTCCGAGTCCCTGTCAAAGTTAGCTCTCACATTAATGCTCGAGAAAGCCAAAATGCCTTAGCAGGGATTTTATCTGTACGAGAAATGGTAGCCGGCACTCGAGAAACCGGCCCTAAACAAAACTAATGGACATGTTAAAATAACAATAACCACGTACCCGATGAAGGGCCGGTTTCTCGAGTCCCTGTCAAAGTCCCTGATAGCTATCTCTCCGAAAAACTTTAAGATCAGACAAACTGTTCGTAAAAGCAAATCGGCTTTCTCGACTTCTTAAATTTATCTGAACGAGAAACAATTACAGAGCTCTGTTAGGGTACAGAATTAAGCTGTAAAGCGAAATAAATGGCATGCTTTGATTATTCTATCAGCTATTTGGGTATAAGTCAAAGGAAAAGTCTGTTGTGATTTCGTTTCTTCCTCTTAGTTGGCTTTGGCAAATCAGCTGTAATTTTATCGAGCCGAAAACGCTGAACAGGGAGTCCGAGTCCCTGTCAAAGTTACATATGTAGCTCTCACATTGATGCTCGAGAAAGCTAAAATCCCGTAGCAGGGACTTTATCTGTACGAGAAATGTTAGCCGGCACTCGGAAAACCGGCCCTAACTGGGAGATCTATCAAAACAATAACACGATTGTTATGTTAGACTTTGTTAGTAAACAAACACAAGACACTGACAAGAAAGTCACAAAATAAGACAAAAAGTCGGAGCACAAAGGTAAACACAACCGATCACAAGCGACGCTAAATCGATAATCAGTATGTAGAATATTGAATAATCCGATTCGACGGGTATTTGTACACTTCTGGGTTACTGCTCAATTTCATTTGGCTCCGTTTAAAACTTTCAAGGCGACCTGAACCGCAGAATGTTATGTTATTGCCTTATCTGGGCCCACGGCAGTTTACACACACCCGGACTGATTCTTTCAATTACACTTAAGGTAGGTAGGTAGAAGTGGTGAGGTCCTCTCTGAGAGCCTCCAAGTAGAGCTGAGCTCCGTTTTGATCCACACCCTCGTAAATTGTTGTCTCCGCGTTCTCTTCAGTACCAGCCTGCATCATTTAGAAAGCCTAGGATTGCAGTTATCCTCTGCTTTCCTATTTCTCCCAATGATTCCAGCTGATACGCCCCGAAGTATCTCGCCCTGATATGGTTTAGTGCTGGGCAATGACACATCATGTGCTCAGGTGTCTCCTGTGTGTCTGTTTCTTTGCAGCTTCTGCAATTAGCGTTGTACGGAAGCCCCATCTTCATGGCTTGCGTGCCAATGGCCCAATGGCCTGTGATGAGTGCCGTGATCCTTCTAATATCCCTTTTGCTTTTGGTTATTAGTTCTCGAGTTCTCTTGCTATTGATGGTTGGCCAGCAGAGCTTTGATCTCCTGAGACCCTGCTTTTCTGACCAACTTTTACTGGCTTGTGTCTTGTAGTGTTCGTGAATCCTTGCTTGGACTGTATTAAGGGATTCAGGTAGACTAGTTGTATAGGAGTCGTCTGCCGACCCCATTCGTGCAAGTTCATCCGCCTTTTCGTTTCCTGGTATATCATTGTGCCCTGGCACCCATGTTATCTGTACATGGTTGTTTGTTGCTAGTATGTTAAGAGCCGACTTGCAATCGGCTACTAGTGTCGAGTTGGTTCTTGCTGCTGCGAGAGATTTGATAGCCGCTTGGCTATCCGAGTATATCCGTACCTTGGTATTCCTGAGGCATTGCTGAATCGAAAGCTTGGCTGCTTCTAAAATAGCAAGTACCTCAGCCTGAAAAACTGTCGCTGATTCTGGGAGGTGGAATTTCGATTCTATCCCCCAGCTTTCAGCGAAAATTCCAGCCCCTACACCACAGTCCATCTTGGAGCCGTCAGTGTAGAGTGATACCTCATCTTGTCCGGTTACTCTGTAACATTCTCCCAGTCTTCCCTCGTTGGAAAGGTAGTCGTAAATCCGTTTCCAAATCTTATCTCCGCTGTCATATAATCCGTCTTGTTCTTTGCCAGATAGTTGTTGTCCTCTAAGATACGGCAGTGCCCTGTGTGGTAGCCTTTCCAGCAATTACTTGCCTTCAGTCTGGCCGCACTCTGCGCTGCCGTATCCTTTATGAAAAGTTCTATCGGCATTATATCCAGAATAGTGTTCAACGCGGCAGCCGGGCATGATCTTAATGCCCCTGTAGCTCCTGCGCAAGCTGATCTTTGTATTCTTGTCAGCTTGGCAATATTGTATGCTCTTGTCAGGGCTGGCCACCAGACTAGTGCCCCGTATGTGAGAATTGGCCTTACCACTGCTGTGTAAAGCCATAATATTATCTTAGGGTGTATACCCCAGTTTTTGCCAAACATTTTCCTGCACGAGTAGAATGCTATGCTGGCCTTTCTTACTCGTTCCGTGATGTTCAGTTTCCACGAGAGCTTCGGGTCTAGTATCACTCCTAGATACTTAGCCTTATCCGATAGCTCGAGTTCGATTCCATCTATTTTTGGTTTGCTGTATGTTGGGATCTTTGTTCTTCGCGTGAAGAGCATCAGTTCGGTTTTACTCGGGTTTATACCTAGTCCGCAGGTTTTTGCCCATTCATTTAGTCGGTTAAGGGCCCCCGTCATTATATTACTAATGACATCTGGGAATGGTCCTGATACTAGCAACACTACGTCGTCTGCGTAGGCTACTACTTTTACTCCTCCGCTATTGAGTTCTCTCAATATGTCGTTCATGTTGATGAGCCAGAGCAGTGGCGATAGAACCCCGCCCTGAGGTGTGCCTCTCTTCACAAAGCGTGTGAGGTAAGTGCCACTCAGTTCGGCTGTTATCGTCCTGCTCGTGAGCATAACTCCGATCCAAGCTCTGATGTCTCCTTCAACGCCGATCGAGTTGAGGGAGCTCAGTATGGATTCGGCGTTCACATTATTGAACGCACCTTCTATATCTAAGAAGGTGGCCATTGTATATTGGTTAAAATGTAGCGATTTTTCTATGTGGCAAACTACTTCGTGTAGTGCCGTTTCTGTCGATCTGCCCTTTCGGTACGCATGCTGAGCGTCCGATAGATGCTGCTTCTCGGTGTTTTCCCGGATATGAATATCGATCATTCGTTCCAGCGTTTTCATTAGGAATGAGGTAAGGCTAATCGGCCTGTAATCCTTTGCTAGGATATGACCTCTTCTTCCTGGTTTTGGTATAAATACAACTTTGGCTTCCTTCCATAGAAGCGGTATGTGTGTTAGTCTGATGCAAGCCGTGTAAATGGCTTGCAGCCACCTACTGATGCTGACCTGTGTTGCTTGAAGCATTGCCGGGAAAATGCCGTCTGGCCCCGGACTCTTATATTTATCGAAAGAGTTTATCGCCCAGTTGATTCTTTCAATGGTTATGATATCCCTTGTGTGTGTTGGTTGATGAGCCCTCTGACCTTCAGTAGGTGCTGGCTTTTCTCGAAGGTTGCCTGGAAAGTGTGTATCCACTAGTGTCTCTAGGGATTCTTCCACTGTTGTAGTCGCTGATCCGTCTTGTTTGTGTAGTAGAGTTGGGCTGTTATACCCTTTAGCAAGGACCTTGCTTAGTCTAGCCGAGTCTTTTATACCTTCTAGCGATTCGCAGTAAGTCCTCCAAGAGTCTTTCTTGGCTGCGTATATCGCTTTTTTGTATGCTTTTTGTGCTTCTTTGTATGGCTCCCATTCCTTGGTAGCATAGCTGGAGTTATAGGCTTTTCTTGCCCTCTTTCTTAGAGTGCCAAGCTCTTTGGTCCACCATAAAGGGTGTTGTTTCTTAGAGTATGAAACCTTGCATGTTTCCTTATATGCATTGTTTAGAATGTTTGTTAGGTCCTCTACTTCCTTGTCCAGGGTCGTCGTAGAGGTTTGTACCCGTATTCTTCTGTTGCTAACTTTCGAGTAGACAATCTTACCGAATTTGTCCCAGTTTGTTCTACGGGGGTTACGTTTCGGTTCCGGTTTGCTAATCGGAATCGAAATTTCGAAGAAAATGTACCTGTGATCTGAAAAGGAATTTTGTTTCGACACTATCCACTTTTCAACCTTATATCTACTAAATTCTGTCTGTAAAGTGAGGTCTAACACCTCTTCCCATCCCTGAAATTCCCTTGTGCTTGGGAATATAAAGGTGGGTGTGTTACCTCTGTTACATATGGTGATGTTGCGGCAGATAATATTATCAAAAAGAGACTCACCCCTTTCGTTGGTTTCCGAGCTTCCCCATAGTGCGTGCCTCGCGTTAGCGTCGCATCCGAGCACCAGGGTCGTCTTAGTATCTTCCGCCCATTGCAGCAGCTTGATGACTGGCTCAGGTGGAGCCGGTTCATCATGGGCCATGTAGGATGAGGCTATCACCATCGATGTCCCATCCGCCGCCACGAATCTGGCAACTGCTAGATCCGGTGTGCTAAGATTGGGGCATAGAAGTGCGTTATAGTTATTCTTTATAATAATACCTGCTCTCGGCCTACCTGTCGAGTTAGTATAAAAGAGTTTATATCCTTGTTGTGTTAGACCCGAGATTTGTCTGTCTCGCGTCCATGGTTCTTGAACGATGCCTATGTCAATGTTCCTCTCACTGAGAAGAACTGCAAGATTGGCTGAAGCATGCATGCTGCGCTTCAGGTTAATCTGCACGACTTTAGGCATCGGTGTTGGGTGTTATGTCTGGGGTCTTGTCGTCGATGACCAGGTCATCCAACAGCTTGTTGGTGTCATCGACCTCCTCGAGAACATCATCCGGCTCTGCCAGGAAGACCTTGATCTTGGCCTTCCGTAGGCCGTACCGGATGGTGTAGTCGGCCTTCTCAAGCTGCGGCAGGCAGCGCTGGTTGATGAGGAAGAGGAACGGCTGGCTCGTCTTCATCTCCTTCTCTACTTTGAGTATTGCCCAGTCCTCAGTATGCACTTCTGGGTTCTGAGCCCTCAGCAGCGACAGCACCTTTCCTTGGTCAGTCTGCCCCTTTGGCAACCAAATGCGAGCCCGCGGCCTCCTTGGAACCTCCCTGGCGTGGACGAGCCTAATGCTAAGGCCGTCCCATGCATTTCCAATCTTGGATATGCATTCCGCCAGGAAGGTCCTCGAGAACGAGTCATCGCACTTGATCACCCGGTGCCCTCTGACCATGTCCGACGAGTCGAAGGAGGGGATCGGACCGTCTGGCACGGCTGATAGCCTTTCAGCTACCATGTCGGCCACCTTGACCTCGATCTCCTCCCACTTCTCCGACAGCAGGCGTCCGTCGTCGTGCAGGTCGTCCACCAGTGCCATCGCGAGGCTGTCTCTGGCTACGTCGCTGAATTTCTTGGCCTTCTTCACAAAGGAGGTCGGTCTTGGCCTCCCCTGTGCGTCCTTTGCCCGTTTCGGTGCGCTCACGCTTGCCTCATGCGAGCGGTCCCTTTTTGTGTTTGTTACAGTGGCCTCCGGGCGTGTCCTCATGTATTCTTCGAATTCTGCGATCTCCGCAAGGCATCGAGTCTTGTCCTCCGCATCGCGCTGGTCAGTCTTGCCCTCTGCCTCATTCTTGGCTATCTTGCCGAGAATAAAACGGGCCCGACTGACCTTGGCCTTACGCTGCTGATGCGTAACGGTGGCTGCCTTGCTGGTACCCGGCTGGGTTCCGCTGCTGTGTGGGTTGTTGTTCTTGTTGTCTAGTGGGGTGCTGGTCTTAGCAGCCCCTTCCGTTCCCATCGGAGCCGGAGCACCCTGACTGGGTGTTCGCGGCCCTACCTCGACGGTAGCGGAATCGGTTTGGGGTTTAACCTCCCCCGTGAGGTCCGAAGCTACGGTGTTGGGTTTCATTGTCAGTACATGATCGCCCGCGTTGCTCGACCAGGCAAGCGCGGCGGGCCTGAGGGTTGTTGGGGCTCTATGAAAAAGTCGACCGTGACTCCGCCCCAAAGCCACGGCAGGGCCACTTCCGACCCAGGGTTGCCCGGCCCTGGGAAGGCTCCGTTAAAACACAGCTGGATTAACCCCTCAGCTGCGAACCTGAAAGTCAGCGGGCACGGGTCGCTTGACACGCCTGACTTGAGGGGAGGCACTTTAAAGACCTGCCCAGGTCCGATTACACTTAAACTTTAAGCGTTTTTCGTTTTTGATTCTGTAGCTCCCCTTTAAATTATGAACTTTGCTTAAGAGGAATTTTATTAATTTTATTAAGCAACGTTCAAGTGTCTGACGTGCCTTGGGTCGCTGGAGAGGTTTTTGCCACGTGCTGCAAATATTTATCTGTTTGTGTGTTGTGGGCGTGTTTAGCATCAGCTTAGGGGAGTATCTCGTGGGCCGGAACCGCTTCCACGCTGTTTGTCTGTGGGCCCAGTTTTCACATCATTTGAGACGTGGCAAGCATTTAAATGGACATCATCTCTGTTCGTCATAAGCGCCTAATGTGAAAAGATGCGTTTTTTTTGCGCACTTTAGTTCATCTTCTGGTTAATTTAGTTTCCAGAGAAAAACTGTTTGTGCCAGCGTACAAGCTTTTTATAAAGCTACGTGTTAGTTTAACTTTCACTTGTTTATCAGTTCTACTATACCTGTGTTGTTTTGTAGTTCGGCTTGAGTTTTGACATGTTCCTTTGCACTCGTAATTGGTTAGTCCTAATCCACTTAGTTGTCGTAACAGGAATAACACTACACTCAAAAAAATTGTTTTCCTAAATTTTAGAAAATCGCCATAAAATACAATTTTTTCTAATTTTTAGAAAATTTTATGAATTTTAGAAATTGTTTTCTTGAATCTAGGAAAAAAGACCATAGAAACAGAATTTTATGAAAAACTTTTCTTAAATTTAGAAAAATGATTTTTTTTCTTAAATCAATGGTGTTTTTTTTTCTAGTTTGCTCTCCAAAAGTTTTCTTAAATTACACTAGTTTATAAAAAAAAATCGACGTCACCCTACTTGAAGACAACCTTAATTTTCTGGTAAGGAACATCTCCCTAATTAAGAAATGGGCACTTATAATTTTTTTTATGATGTCAATTTTTTTTTAAGTGTAAAAAACGTTTTTGACCCTTTTTTATTTTTTATCTTCTGTTCTGGTAAACCGATTTTGATCATCTTAGACTTATTTTACAGGTAATATAATGACCTTTAACTTTCTTATTCACAGCATTGAGTTCCAGTCATTAGTTTAGAAGCTACACCGCGTCAAACTGTAAAAAAAGGGAAAAAATTCAATTTGGACAGGCATAAATCCGATCATTAAAAATACACGCCTAAAAACCGAAATTACTTTTATAGTTTATTCTTAGAGATTGGACTTTAAGCAAAATAATAAGACCATCAGCTCAAAAATCAACCATGCGTTCCATTTTATATAGATTTTTCAAGCTGCGTAAAAAGGGAATTACAGTCCTGTTAAGGCCCTGTTGTCTCAGTTAACAGCTGTAAACGGCGAAAAAATCACCGTTGTCCCAAACTCAAAATATTCATATAAAGTGCATTTGCTGGTGGATTCTAATGATCATTAGCTTGTTTTTTTTGTCAAAGAACAATCTACCAGGAGAAGTTATAAAACTAATTTCGGTTTTTAGGCGTGTATTTTTAATGATCGGATTTATACCTGTCCAAATTGAATTTTTTCCCTTTTTTTAGACTTTGACGCGGTGTAGCTTCTAAACTAATGACTGGAACTCAATGCTGTGAATAAGAAAGTTAAAGGTCATTCTATTACCTGTAAAATAAGTCTAAGATGATCAAAATCGGTTTACCAGAACAGAAGATAAAAAATAAAAAAGGTCCAAAAACGTTTTTTACACTTAAAAAAAAATTGACATCATAAAAAAAATTATAAGTGCCCATTTCTTAATCAGGGAGATGTTCTTTACCAGAAAATTAAGGTTGTCTTCAAGTAGGGTGACGTCGATTTTTTTTTGTAAACTAGTGTTAATGGCGATTTCACCATTAAATTAAGAAAAAATGTACTTCAGCCCTTCCTACACACAAAAAAAAACTTGGTAAAATCAACTGTAATAATTGTCAATCAGTCCCCAACTGCAAAAAATAGTCAATTCTACTAAGTAAATAGTTACTTTCACAACAACAAATACACACAATTAGCAAAGACACACACCTATATCCTTGACAAAATTGACAATTTTTTGCAGTTGGGGTCTTTTTGACAATTTTTTTAAATTTAAAGAATTTTCTGAATTAAAAAAAAGTTTTTTCTTGAAAACAGAAAAGTAAAGTTAGAAAATCACCATAGATTTAAGAAAAACTTTTTTTATTTCTTTTATGCTTCTCATTCTTTCTTCGAAACGAAAAAATAGAAGACATGCGGTTAGTCCGCGGCGCGTTGCGACGACAGTTTTTGGCGTATGTATGTATATGTTTATGTGTGTCTGTGTGTATGATCGAGAATTTTCTTGTTCCCCTGCAAGCAAAGAGGCGATATTTCTATCGCCTATCGTCCAGAAGTCACTTCTTAGTAACTTCTGGAAGATAGAAACACGACAGAACACATTTTACAAAAACAAAATATACATCTATCGCGAAGAAGTGACTTCTTAGTCACTTCTGGAGGATAGAAATACGATAGAACACATTTTACAAAAACAAAAAGGGTCGCGATAGTGGCGAAGTAACTTCTAAGGCACTTCTGGACGAGAGAAGGACGATAGAACACATTTGACTACCTAAAAAAGGTTGCGATCGTGAATCGTATACCTGAAAACTACCCTTTTTTCTGTGACCTACGCACTTTTTTGTTTTGAATTCAAGCGTCAGTTTGTTTCGAGATTTCTTTGTGATCAGTGCGAATTATTCTGAATTTCTGTGTTTTTGATGAAATGCGAAGTGAACATGTTATTTTTAAGATATTACACCGTTGAAAATTAAAAAACTTCAATATTTATTTACATCAAAAATAAAAGTGGTTGGAGAAAACGATGTTTAAAGGAAACTCTGGGCAAACCGAAATGCAATGCTTTCCTAATTATATATTTCAACAAATGTGTTGAAAGAATAAAAATGAAATATGAGTACAAAAAACATATTTTCCTTTTAACCATTTGCAATTGGGAAAGGGTCTTCTAGGTATCTTCTACAAGTGTCTTCTGAGTAACTTCCAGAAGTGTCGCCGTAGTGGAACATTTCTTCCCGACGGGGGTGACTTCGGCGATCCGAATGCGATATCGCGGACGATCGTTTTCATCTTCTAGACGTCACTAAATAGTGACTTCCGCGATAGAAAATGCTTGCAGGGTCGTAGCTGTAACTTTTATTGCGTTGTTGTTTTGGAAATGCAGTCTCTCGCGAGAGAGTTGCTTGCGTTGCGCTGCATCTTGAACCCTTGTGCTCAGTTTTGGATGAACATTCAAAGTAATAAGTTTGTGTTGAGCCTATTTAAAAAAGTTAAAGTGCGATTCCCTTAAAGAGGCAATTTATAGGTAAGCAATTAAAATAAATTTTAATATAAATTTGGTAAGTGAGTAAAAATGTATGGTAAGCAAAGGGCATAATTATAATATTGCAGGCCGCAAATACCATATTTCTCTAATATTCATTTTTATTTTCGACTGCAGGAATAATTTCAATTTCAGGAATTGTTGATAATTTGGCAGTAAGTAAGTAAATTTTAATATAAATATATTAAATACTTAAAATATATATTAATATTTTTATTTTTATCTTTTTTGTTTTCTTTTCTCTTTTTTGTTAAAGAAATATTTGTAATGTTATTGTATTTTTCTCTTTTTTTGTTTTCTTTTCTCTTTTTTGTTTAGGAAATATTTATAATATTATTTTTATCTTTTTTGTTTTCTTTTCCTTTTTTGTTTAGGAAATATTAAAATTTTTCTTTTCGTCTTTTATTTTCTTTCCTCTTTCTTGTTTAGGAAATAATATAGTTAAAAAAATATGTATGCATTATATTTAAATAAAGAAAATTTTCTGAAAATAAAAAAAGTCCTTTCTTATTTTAAGAAAATAATTCTATATTCGAGGAAAGTACTTTCTGGATTTTAGGAAAATTTCTCAATTTGATAACAACTTTTCTTGATTTTAGAAAAGTATTTCTGCTTTTCAGAAATTTTTTTTATAAATTTTAGAAAATTCCTTTCTAAAAAATACGGTAAATCGCCATCGACTGAAATTCATGGCGAATTTCTTGATTTAATGGCGATTTCGGGCTGTTTTTTTTTTGAGTGTAGTTCGCTTTGAATCGCCATCTTGAAATGTATTCCCCAAAAAGTGACCCCACGCAGAGATTCTGAGAAAAAGGAAAATATTTTACATGCGAACGAATTCTTTGCTCGCTAGGCGACTGCATTTGAAACTACGATTTATGATTTTTATACCCTTGCAGGGGTATTATAACTTCAGTCAGACGCAGTGAAGGAGACGTTTCCGACCACACAAAGTATATATGTACATATATTCTTGATCAGCACCAATGGCCGAGTTTATCTAACTATGTCCGTCTGTCCGTTTCTATGCGAACTAGTCTTTCAGTTTTAAAGCTATCGCGATGAAACTTTCCCGAAAGTCTTCTTTTTATTGCAGGTAGTACATACGTCGGAACGAGCCGGATCGGACCACTCAAAAGAATAATAGAAAATACCTTGTAACTTTGTAGGAAGTAGGCGTTTTTATTTTTGACAATTTAAAAACAACTTTTTAAATAGGCATACCTGCAAGCGTATATAAACTTCGGCTGGCCGAAGTTAACTTCCTTTCTTGTTTATATATGTATATTTTTTTAAAGTTTTTTTGGTGGTTAGATCTGCTCAAAAAAGAAATAAGTTACTTAAAAAAAACGCAAGAGTTTTTCTCTGCATTCGCTTAGCTAACCAAATTTATAAAAAAAACGCAAGAGTTTTTCTCTGCATTCGCTTAGCTAACCAAATTTATAGATTTAAGCTACCAGAGCGGTGGAGTTAATGCGGCGTTAAGTTGCGGTTAAAGGGTAAAAACGGGTAAACGTAATGTTCATAAAGGGTAAGGGTGAAAAAGGTAAGCTTCGTTTGGACTTTGGCGAGGATAAGGTGGGTCAAGGTGACAAACAAGTTTTATTAAGAAAAAGTGAAATTAAAGTAAGTAAGTATAGTTAGGAAACATTTTTTTCAGCTGAGACTAAAGTTATGTTAGATAGGGAGAGGAAAAACTGGTGTTAGGGTGGAGAAAGGAGGTTAAAATTATGTTTAGGTGCTAAAAAAGTCTGCCAATGGTGAGATTAAAATAGGAGAGAGGTGGGGTTAGGGTGATTTAATATTGGTGTTAGTGCTGAGTTCAGGTAAGGTATGTTATGTTTAGAAGGATATTGATAGAATATTAGTGCGTTCTAGGGGAGTTTACTGTTTAGCTAAGGTTAAGCTGCATTTTACTCGGATATTAATTAGAATTTCAAAATATGAAAAAATCAGCAATAAATGCTTTGCTAATAGTAGCAGACAATGTCGCTTCGGGTGTTGCTATTTTTTTATATTCTTTTTTAAGTTTTTAAGGTTTTTTTTAGGTGTTAGATCAGCTCAAAAAAGAAAAAAGTAACAGTAAAAAAAATTGCAAGAGTAACTCTCTGCATTCGCTTAGCTAACCAATATGGGTCATTCCATGTGAAACGTGACAGGCCAATTTGGGTCAAATCTCAGAATCAAGCGAAACTTTTTTTTTCGATAGAGGATTGAAAAATAAGGATGGGTTTTTTTTTTTTTTTTTTTAACTCTTACCGTTTATTTTTAAAAAATATTTTTTAATTAAGCTCCGATTTTTAGGATATGCAGCACTTGAGACTCGTTTAAGTTATTTTAATAATTCCAATGCCACTTTGTGGCATTTCTTAATATCTTTCAGAAAAATATTTTTAAAAATTTTTAAATTTAAAATTAAGTATTTTTTAAGAGAATTTAAAATTAGAAAACTTCTGTACGCCGGAATACACGCGGTTTCCGAATAAAAAAATTATCCCCATATTCCTTCATCAATTCTTCACAAAGTGGTAAAATAAAATTTTTGTAATCGCAAGACGTACTAGTAAAAACAGCGATTTTAGTTTAGCGACTTTGCATCAAGCAACTACAGCGCAACGTGTAAGAAGAGAACAGCAATACGAGCGCAGCAGAGCAGGAATAGCGCTTTCCCTTTCTTACACGTTGCGCTGTAGTTGCTTGATGCAAAGTCGCTAAACTAAAATCGCTGTTTTTACTAGTACGTCTTGCGATTACAAAAATTTTATTTTACCACTTTGTGAAGAATTGATGAAGCAATATGGGGATAATTTTTTTATTCGGAAACCGCGTGTATTCCGGCGTACAGAAGTTTTCTAATTTTAAATTCTCTTAAAAAATACTTAATTTTAAATTTAAAAATTTTTAAAAATATTTTTCTGAAAGATATTAAGATATGCCACAAAGTGGCATTGGAATTATTAAAATAACTTAAACGAGTCTCAAGTGCTGCATATCCTAAAAATCGGAGCTTAATTAAAAAAATATTTTTTAAAAATAAACGGTAAGAGTTAAAAAAAAAATAAAAAAAACCCATCCTTATTTTTCAATCCTCTATCGAAAAAAAAGTTTCGCTTGATTCTGAGATTTGACCCAAATTGGCCTGTCACGTTTCACATGGAATGACCCATATGATAGATTTAGGCTACCAGAACGGTGGAGTTGAGTTGGGTATAAGGTGAGGTTAATGGGGGCTATGTTGCGGTTAAGGGAGTATTAGATATATTAGGGTAAAAGTAATGTAAAGGAACAGTGAAGGTGAAAAAGGTAAGGTTCGTTTGGACTTGGGCAAACAAGTTTTATTAAGAAAAAGTGAAATTAAAGTAAGTAAGTATAGTAAGAAAACTAAAGGTAGGTTACCTAGGGAGAGGAAAAACTGGTGTTAAGTGAAGGTTGAGTATGGATGGGTTACACTAGGGTTAAAACGAGGAAATATTGAAAACAGCATTAAGGTTTTAAAAAAGTGTGCCAAGGGTGTGATTAAAATAGGAAAGAGGTGGGCTTAAAGTTAGGTAATATTGGAGTAAATGCGGTGTTAAGGTAGGGTATGTTATGGTTAGATCCTTCTAATGGATAGAATATTAGTGCATTCGAGGGGGGTTTACGGTTTAGCTAGGTTTAGGCGGGATTCTAATCGTAAAGTAAAGTAAAGTAAAGTAAAATAAGTAAAAAATCAGCAATAAATACTTTTCTAATAGTAGCGGACAACGTCGCTTCGGGTATTGCTAGTGTAGATATAAAACAGCGGTCGGCAGAGCCCTATTAAGTGAGCATAGGGATTTGCTCTGCCCACGCGCTGCTCGCTCACGTATAACGTAGAACAGCGGTCTGCACACACACATCGATGAGCTGCCCAGTGCAAATTACTCACACAAATATAAAACAAAATGTCATCGTATGTGTGTGCCGACCGCTGATATAAAACAAGAGAGAACGCTATAGTCGTAATAGTAATCTAATACCCGTCACTCGGCTAAAGGGAGTGCGAAGGAGATGGAGATATTAACTTTGATCAGGCTTAACTTTTTAACGAATGGTCCGATTTAAAAATGTTCTTCGATAGGTATAACCAAACACAACAAAATTGCATTTATACTTCTCAGAAATCTTTGAAAATGTGTCCGCCAGACACATTTTAGTATCGTTTGTGGGCGATTGTGGGCGTTAGAGGGGGCGTGGCGGTCGTCTGAAATAAACTTGCGCAGCGTAGGAAGCCCAAGAATATGTGTTGGTAATCCCAATATTCTAGCTTTTGTAGTTTCCGAGATCTCAGCGTTCATCCAGACGGACAGACGGACATGGCTTGATCGACTCGGCTAGTGATCCTGATCAAGAATATATTTACTTTAGAGGGTCGGAAAAGCTTCCTTCTACCTGTTACATACTTTTGCACGAATGCAATATACCCTTTTACCAAAGACATTAGAATATGAAGATGAATAACGCCATACGATTTTTTGGAACACGATTTTTTGGTGCTGGCTTTCCAAAAGCCAACTGGCTTTTCGCTCTCTTGTCCAAAAGCCAGCGAGAGAGCGCTCTAGAGCCAGCCGCTCTCTTGTACGCATACAGCGACAGCCGGCGACTGTATGTGTGTACATGTATTCACAAGCATTTCTTCGCTGCAGCGCGCTGACTTAATATACTCTATATTTTAAAATTCTTACATTATTAAAAACACTTTTTTGTAATGCCTTTTATGATAATTATTCGAATTTAGTATATTTTTTAGTAATGACCAAATATATGTACGTATATAAAGATCCATAATTTATTTATTAACTATATTATTTATTAAATATACTAAATAATTAAAATATTTAATATGTTTAATATTCTATTAAATTGATTAAATAATTTAATTAGTCAGTAAAATATATATTATTTATTAATTAAAATAGTTAATATACAAATACATAATTAAATATTATCCCTAAAGATTATAAAATGAAAGACCGATTTTTAAGGGGATACGACCACAGCCCAAACCGTAAGAGCTAGAGCATCCAAATTTTTTCACAGTATTGTATTGGGGGCGTAGGCGCCCACTAAGGTCCAATATGTCCCCCAGAGGCCCCAAACAGCTCCAACATCCATATTTTGAGCAAAAAAAAAGAGATTTTTTAATGCTTAACTAAAGTGGTTGGAATTTCGAAATTTGGATATTGCAGAATTTTAGGTTTTGAAAGGGCCTAATTGGAAATCTAAAAGAAATTTCGATATCCCCCTTAATTTGGGGGCTACATCCAAAATTAACTTTTCGATTTTCAAAGTCTAAACCGCTGCTCCGATCAAAATGATTTTTGGACCATTAGTCATTCTATGGCCCAAATGCTTAAGTTTAATTTTTCAAGTTTTTAACATTTTTTTAAAGTATTTTTAACGAATTTATTCCGATTTTGTAAGTTATTGCGTTGCATTGGTTGGGACCCTGCCGAGAGAGCGAAACCCAGAGAGCGGATGCCAAGAGAGCGACGGCCGAGAGAGCAACAGCCAAAAAAACTGATGAGGGGGAGGGGTAGTGCTGTGATGAAAAGGGGAGGGGAAAAGGGCAATTTTAGTTTAAATTTGTTTTGGATTTTAAAAACGTATACTGCTGCTCCGATCAATATGATTTTCGATCAATAGTCAGTTCTGTGGATCAAATGCTTAGGTTTTATTTTTCAAAAAGTATTTTGGATTTTGTAGCAAGTAAGAGCCTTATTTAATTTTCGCCATGGAAGAAGATAAAAAGTTACTACGAATTCTGTAAACAAAGCCAAAATGTTTGCAAGTTAATTATTAATCTTAAGATTCGAACTTTTGACCAAATACGTATGTATGTACATATGCATATTTGGATATGTTTTGATTTGTACAATACATGTACAATACAATACATACACACAATGTGTGTTTATGTTTCTACTTGAAAGTCGATAATGTGCTTAAATACAAGTCAAATTATTCATTTCCTTTCAGCCAATGCAAAATTTGACGAGCTTAAATTTAATACATTTGTATGTACAGATGTTTTCGTTTCATTCAAAACAACAAATTTTAAAACAACAAATTAAAATTTACAAACAAGTATACATATTTGTGAGCAAATTAAAATTGCATTGATAACATTGTAACTAATAAAAAAATATACAAGTTCCCGACTTTTACTTGGATCACATTCATCTCTAAAGATTATAAAATGAAAGACCGATTTTTAAGGGGATACGACCACAGCCGAAACCGTAAGAGCTAGAGCAGCCAAATTTGTTCACAGTATTGCATTGGGGGCGTAGGCGCCTACTAAGGTCCAATATGTCCCCCAGAGGCCCCAAACAGCTCCAACATCCATATATTTTTTTTTTAATTTTTCAAGTTTTTAACATTTTTTTAAGTATTTTTAATGAATTTATTTAGATTGTGTTGTATTTTGTATTTTGTGGGAGCCTGCCGAGAGAGCGAAACCCAGAGAGCGGATGCCAAGAGAGCGACGGCCGAGAGACCAACAGCCAAGAAAACTGATACGGGGGAGGGGTAGTGCTGTGCGGAAAAGGGGAGGGAAAAAGGGCAATTTAAGTTTAAATGTGTTTTGGATTTTAAAAACTTAAACTGCTGCTCCGATCAATATGATTTTCGATCAATAGTCAGTTCTGTGGATCAAATGCTTAGGTTTTATTTTTCAAAAAGTATTTTGAATTTTGTAGCAGAAGTAAGAGCCCTATTTAATTTCCGTAATGGATTAAAATAAAAAATGACTAAAAAAACCAAAGCAAAGCCAAGCTCCAAGTTAACTATTAATCTTAAGATTCGAACTCTTGACCAAATACGTTTGTACATATGTATATTTGGATATGTTTTGATTTGCTTACAATACAATACATACACACAATGGGTGTGTATGTTTCTACTTGAAAGTAGATAAGGTTTTTAAATACAACAAAAATTAATAATTTCCTCTCAGGCAATGCAAAATTTGTCGAGTTTAAAATTAATAATTATCGATCAAATGTGAAATCGGAAAATAATAAGTTACTTCGCTACTTTTGTATTGGTGGCCAATCTTTTCGTGTGTGTATAAATGTTTTCGTTTCATCCAAAACAAAAAATTTGAAAACAACAAATTCCAATTTACAAACACGTATACATATTTGTGCGCAAATTAAAATTGCATAACATTGAAACTGATAGAAAGTATAAAAATGCACTACATTTACTTAGATCACATTAATATATTATATAGCTCTGCTACAAGCCTTCTGATTCTCGCTCCTGAAGGATCTTCTATAAAGGTTGTTTACACAAAGGTTTTCCAAAAAACGCACCAATAAGAAAGTCCTGACAACCGTACTCCAAACTAATTTTAAGCGAACGAAGTCGCTCCGGGTTAGCTAGTTTATTATATATTAATTGAAATATCCTTTAAATATATTCAATTTAAATATCCTATATCCTATATTCAAATATATTAAACTTTATTAAAATATTTTTAAATTTTATCAATCAGTTTTATTATTTTTTTATTTTATTAAAAGTTATGTTTTTAGCTTTAATTTAAATAAGTAAAACGAAAATATAAATGAAAAATGCAGATATTCGTTTTTAAGGTGCATAAAAAAGTTTTAGATCAAGCTTCATTGCCACACAAATATGTACATATGTATACATAAATGCAATTTTAATAAACATCCTGTTCAATCATAGAAGTTCTTTTGGAACACAATTAATTTCTTAGCCGAGAAATGATTTCTGGCCGAAAATCGTCTCGTCAATTAAGTACGCACACATACGCACTAGCTTAAGAGTTGTGTTTACTCACACAATCATGTGCACTCTCTTTTTAGATTTTTACGCTTTCAACTTTGTGCGAGCGGATAGAGCGAGATTTTCGTCGCTACCAAAAAATGTGCTGCATATTGCAAAACGAATGTATGGCCGTTACTCATCTTAGAGATTATATTGGTCTTTGCTTTTACTCTACGAGTAACGGGTATAAAAATCAACTTTGTAGCTATTAAAACTTCGCGGGGAGATATGTATGTCCTTTTAAAACGACAGATCTCCGCCCTTCTACAAACGACATATCTCCGCGCGGAGATAAAACGTTATGTCGTCTAAAAACGACATATCTCCGCCCTTCTACAAACGACATATCTCCGCGCGGAGATAAAACTTTTAAAAACGACATATGTATGTATCACATCTCCGTCGCCTCACTTTGATGTTTATCGCCTCGAGCAAAGAGAATATAGACACTAAGAGGCATGATGGAACTATACATATAGTATATAGTTCCATCATGCTAAGAGGTGTAACGAGGAGCAAGAAAATGTACGTAGGCAGCGTCATGGTACAATTATACATACAGTGGTTCACAGCTTATTTCAACCAGTCTACACCAAAAACTTTAACATCCCATAAAAACTAAACAAAACATGTTATCAAAATAATTTAAACGCAGAATACATCTATGATGATACACATTAGTGTTTAATAATTGTATGATTTTTTAAAAATTTTACAAATATTTTTTATGAATTAATTACAAAAAAAGCCCAAAAAAAAAGGCCACAGCTTATTTCAACCAGTCAACAAAAAAATCGAATAAATTAACATAGTGGCCAATAACTTTTTTTTTAAATTTGTCATGACTGCCCTTTTGTTTACCAACAATTTAAAGTTAACTTTACATGGATACAATGCCTTTTGTTGTTGTTGCCAAGTAAAAACTACTCTCGACCCTTGGATAGGACTTTTGGCGTAGTTACGTCTAAAAATATTGTGTTTTCGAACATTTTTTCGTTATGTGGACTTCCAATTTTGTTTTGTGGAAATGTTAAGACACCTTTAATTCATAATCATTAGCTCTCGACAGCACTGGATGAGCTAAATCTGCGAAAAAATTTGCACTTCCCATGGGTCATTTCTATAGTTAAATCAATAATTAATTTATATTTTAAGATCCTTTGAGTTTTTAGTTCATTTATCCTTTAGGATGTGAAGCTGAACTCAAATCTTAATTGCGGAGTAAAAAAAAAAAAATGTGGAAGGACCTGCTTGGCACTTATAGGCCCAAAACAATTAGCGTTCGCCGCTAGGCTTAGGGCTCATTTGGATACACACGAGAAACTCACTTATTAGTGTCCTTAGTATATTTGAAAAAATGTATTTGAAAGAAATAATTGAATTTTGATACAGTTGAGTCGGAAAAATATATCTAAGCGGGGGAAATCCCAATTACGAGCCTAAATTGGGGAGTAAAATGGCTGTTTTAAAGTCTAACGGCGAACGCTTATTGTTTTGGGCCTATAAGTGCCAAGCAGGTCCTTCCACATTTTTTTTTTTTTACTCCGCAATTAAGATTTGAGTTCAGCTTCACATCCTAAAGGATAAATGAACTAAAAACTCAAAGGATCTTAAAATACAAATTAATTATTGATTTAACTATAGAAATGACCCATGGGAAGTGCAAATTTTTTCGCAGATTTAGCTCATCCAGTGCTGTCGAGAGCTAATGATTATGAATTAAAGGTGTCTTAACATTTCCACAAAACAAAATTGGAAGTCCACATAACGAAAAAATGTTCGAAAACACAATATTTTTAGACGAAACTACGCCAAAAGTCCTATCCAAGGGTCGAGAGTAGTTTTTACTTGGCAACAACAACAAAAGGCATTGTATCCATGTAAAGTTAACTTTAAATTGTTGGTAGACAAAAGGGCAGTCATGACAAATTTAAAAAAAAAAGTTATTGGCCACTATGTTAATTTATTCGATTTTTTTGTTGACTGGTTGAAATAAGCTGTGGCCTTTTTTTTTGGGCTTTTTTTGTAATTAATTCATAAAAAATATTTGTAAAATTTTTAAAAAATCATACAATTATTAAACACTAATGTGTATCATCATAGATGTATTCTGCGTTTAAATTATTTTGATAACATGTTTTGTTTAGTTTTTATGGGATGTTAAAGTTTTTGGTGTAGACTGGTTGAAATAAGCTGTGAACCACTGTAATTGTACCATGGGCAGCGTCATTTTTGTCAAACGCGACTCACACGTATTCAATCTATTTATAGAGTGCCGTTACTTTACTTCTCTCTCTCTCGCTCACTTGCTCTTTCGCTCTCAGCACTCCGCGCTGCCGAAAAGTCAAAATTCAATTTTCGTCTCATTTGTCGATTGTTGAATTATGTTGCCGAAAAGGAATCGTCCTAAAAGGCACCTTGCGCATGACATTTTAACTGTGCTGTGGCGCATTGCGTAATTTGCTGGCCCGCGAACAATGCGATCGAAGATCCAGTCCGCTCTGAGGCGATGAAGTTTTTTTTAGCTGTTTTATTTTTTTTTTTAATATTTATTTTACTTTGTTTTTTTTTTAAGTTGTTTTGTAGTTTTTTTGTTTGTTTTTAATATTTTTGCATTTTTGTTTGTTTTTTAAATTTGTTTTGTAGTTTTTTTGTTGGTTTTTTAATTTTTATGGTGTTTTTTTGGTTTTGTTTTATAAAATAAATATCGAATATTTTTTGAACTCACATTACAATTTATTGTTTGTGCCGAATATCGATAACACTAGTTTACAATTTTTGATTTTTTTCTATATAAACGCTGGGACCCATTTTTTTCGTTTACTATTGGGTCACTGATCACGATGAAAAATATAAAAAAATTTTCCAAAGAATCGTTTTGGAGATATTTGAAAAAGCTAGATTTTTGAGCACTTGTTTTATTAAATACAACAGTTCTCAAAAACCGATGGTCCAAAAAATTGTATTTGGCACCTTTCGAAAGAAAATAGATGCACCTTTCCGAAAAGGTATGGCGCTTTGTGATCGGACCGAAATTGATGGACATATAGCGTCTAAAGTTTCAAAAAAGTTTCATTTTTGGCTTTTATTTTTCATAGCTAGTTTTTGAAATTTTTTAATAATATTAATAAATATTTTTAAATTATTTTGAGTATGCAGATCTAAAGGGCCGTTAGTCCCAAAAAGTTGAGGCCGAATATTGGCAAATCGGGAGAACATTCTAGGAGATATGCATACTTTAGTAAAATGACTCAAAGTCATCTCAAGTCAGCAGTGGTACCAAAAATGTTTTTCAGGGGAAGTCGCCTGTTTTGCGATTTCCAATTTCGAGAAACGATCAAAATAGTGCCATGTAATGTATGTATACTTGATTTTTTGATTTTTCGACAAAAGTATGGTTTTCGATAAACAAGCCATGTCCGTCTGTCCGTCCGGATGAACGCTGAGATCTCGGAAACTACAAAAGCTAGAATATTGGGATTACCAACACATATTCTTGGGCTTCCTACGCAGCGCAAGTTTATTTCAGACGACCGCCACGCCCACTCTAACGCCCACAATCGCCCACAAACGATACTAAAATGTGTCTGGCGGCCACATTTTCAAAGATTTCTGAGAAGTATAAATGCAATTTTGTTGTGTTTGGTTATACCTATCGAAGAAATTTTTTAAATCGGACCATTCGTTAAAAAGTTAAGCCTGATCAAAGTTAATATCTCCATCTCCCTCGCACTCCCTTTAGCCGAGTGACGGGTATTAGATAGTCGGGACACCAACCCGACTATAGCGTTCTCTCTTGTTTTACTTGTATTTAAGCACATTATCGACTTTCAAGTAGAAACATACACACCCATTGTGTGTATGTATTGTATTGTACAAATCAAAACATATCCAAATATGCATATGTACATACGTATTTGGTTAAAAGTTCGAATCTTAAGATTAATAATTAACTTGGAAACATTTTGGCTTTGTTTACAGAATTTGTAGTAATTTTTTTTTAACTTCTTCCATGGCGGAAATTAAATAAGGCTCTTACTTGCTACAAAATGAAAAATACTTTTTGAAAAATAAAACCTTAGCATTTGATCCACAGAACATAATAATCATATTGATCGGAGCAGAGCAGCAGTATAAGTTTTTAAAATCCTAAACCAAATTTTAACTTAAATTGCCCTTTTCCCCTCCCCTTTTCCTCACAGCACTACCCCTCCCCCTGATCAGTTTTTTTGGCTGTTGCTCTCTCGGCCGTCGCTCTCTTGGCATCCGCTCTCTGGGTTTCGCTCTCTCGGCAGGCTCCCACAAAATGCAACGCAATAACTTACAAAATCTGAATAAATTCGTTAAAAATACTTAAAAAAATGTTAAAAACTTGAAAAATTAAACTTAAGCATTTGGGCCATAGAATAACTAATGGTCCAAAAATCATCTTGATCGGAGCAGCGGTTTAGATTTTGAAAATCAAAAAGTTAATTTTGGATGTAGCCCCCAAATTATGGGGGATATCGAAATTTCTTTTAGATTTCCAATTAGGCCTTTTTAAAATTCTGCAATATCCAAATTTTGGAATTCCAACCACTTTAGAAGTTAAGCATTAAATAATCCAATTTTTTTGCTCAAAATATGGATGTTGGAGCTGTTTGGGGCCTCTGGGGGGCATATCGGACCTTAGTGGGCGCCAACGCCTCCAATGGAATACTGTGTAAAAATTTGGCTGCTCTAGCTCTTACGGTTTGGGCTGTGGTCGTATCCCCTTAAAAATCGGTCTTTCATTTTATAATCTTTAGGAGAAGAACAATGTTTAAAAAAAAAAATAAACTAACAATAACACCAGTTTACAAAATGAAATCGACCTCTTCCTCATCGAAGACAACCTTAATTTTCCGGTTAAGTACATCTCCCTGATTAAGAAATTGGCACTTAAAATTTTTTGTATGGTGTCAATTTTTTTTAAAGTGTATAAAACGTTTTTTGCCACATTTTATTTTCTATCTTGAGTTTTGATAACCTTAATTGGGTCATTATATACTCAATTTACAGGTAATAGAATGTTCTTTAACTTTCCTATACACAGCATTGAGTTCCAGTCATTAGTTTAGGAGGTACACTTCGTGGAGGCTGAAAAAGTGTGAAAAAATGCAAAAAAGCTGGCATAAATGGCATCTTTAAAAATACACGCATAAAAACCGAAATTATTTATAAACACTAACACAACCACAGAATCTTACACGGACAACGCACACTAGGAAGATTGTAAGTCCACTTTCTGAATCCACACCAGAAATTTTGCCGTACATTCAGTTGTATGGGCGTTACACCTCTTAGTGTTTATATTCTATTTGCCTCGAGTATGTTCTGGTGACTGTCCTTTCATGGGATCTGATCGTCCCAGTCAAAATGCACGTTAACACTGCTTGCAAGCAGTGTTTGAAAAACTGTCTGAATTTTCATTTAGCCTGCTTTTGCTTTTGCTGCTGCTTCTGAAAAAGTCGGCAGTCGCAGTCGAAGCAAAAGCAAAATCCGAGAACTGCCGACTGTCGTAGCAGTAGCAAGTCGTTGCTTTCTGATTTTTAGCTGCTGCTGTGCTTCTGCTTTCAATCGGTAGCAACAGTCGAAGCAGCAGCTAGCAAACATTTCTGGAAGTTGCTATTGCTTCTGCTGCTGCTTCTGAAAAAGTCGGCAGTCGCAGTTTGCTTTTGCCTCGACTGCGACTGCCGACTTTTATTATTAAAAAGTTACAGGCAGTCGAAGCAAGAAAAATTAAAAATGATGTGACTTCTACTTCGACTGCAGCATTTTAAACACTGCTTGCAAGATGACACCACTCTTGGAAGCACTCCTAGAGTCAAGGGACATCACTTTTCTGATGTAGCTGAAATTCAGCGTACTGCAGAAGATGGGGCTAGTACTGTCTCTAGCGTAATTGCGTAATTTGGTGTGTTCGATGGCAACCTAAAGAGTCTTTTTTTTAACGCGATTTGGATATCAGTAGACGAGACATCTGACAGGAATGGATGGTATATAGCTAATTTAATAACTGGATCACTCCGTCATGCTATGTTGAAGGAAGCTTTTCCGCAAAGCTTCTTCACTAAAAATTAAGTTTAGGGCTGAAAAGGACCTCTCCACCGACACATGAGTGGCCGGTGTGGCCAACACGACCTGTGCAAGCACGCTTAGCTTTGGTGATTTAGGGCCGTTTTCGCGTCCGTACTGTAATTTGCTTGCCGGGACAACAGAGCGATAAACCAAAAACGGTTTAGGGCTAGTACTCTACCCAACAAAAAGTCGTCCAAAACCTAAAACTTCATATAAAAAAAAAACGGCACAAAATTTTTGGAGGCAAATTTTTGGTCGATGTTTTTGGACGGCAGTACTCATGCTCACAAAAAAAAAAATACTAAAATACTGCTCAAAAAATAATTCATTTCTTGAGATATCGATCAATTCCGATAACAGCCTAGTTAAATCCTTAACGAAAATCGCTTAAATACACTCTCAAAGGCAGAAGACTAATTACAATGACTATCGAGTACTGTAACAATGGATTATACGGTTGATTTCGCTTGGAAAATACAATTTAGTTTAGTATATAGTATATAGTATTTTTTTTGTGCCAGTTTAGTAACAAAAACTGGCCCAAAAAAAAATACTATTTTCATTCAATTATTTCTTGAAGGTCCAGTGTTGATTAATTTGGTAATATCCGTGCGTTATTTTTCGGTCACACTGGCTCAAAAACATAATCAAACCTAAAATTCAAATTTTTAACTTGTATTTCACAAGAGAAATTAACCGTATAAACCACTGTTACAGTACTCGATAGTCATTGTTCGATCGCTGCTGAACTTGTTTTATGTTCACCGGGCGCAGTACTCGTCAGTTGCGAGTATTTCAGTAGTAACTTAGCTTATAGGGTCTTCCCACAGAGCTCCATCCACCATCTACCATCCGTTGAACGGATGGTCCGTAAGGTTTTGCCGTTCCGAAAATTTCCCAGTTAGTCCGCCATCCAATTTTAACGGACTTTGACGGGCACTTTTATGCGATAGTTAGGCGATGTTTTTTCGGTGCAACTCTGAATTCTTCCTCTTGACTGTGAAAAATGGAACGTTGACTAGAGAACAAATCAAATCAATGGCGGGAAAAAATTAAATAATGCTCAAGTTCATTGTTTTTTGGCTATTGTTGAATTATATGTAGTTTGTTATGAGCGGAAAAGCATTCGCCAACAAGTTGCTATGTGTGGGCCAAAATTTAAGCTGTTCTGCAAACGAAAACATCAATGTTTGCAGCGAAGTCTCAGAATATGTTCTGCAATTCGTAAATACTAACAAATATTAATTAAAAGTGTACTATGTACTCCTATAAAGCTCCAAAGTTGCTATAAATTACCAAAACAGCACAAATTTGGTTTTGTTTACAAATTTTTCACATTAATATTGGCTAGACAGAGGCGTAGTAAGAGCGGAGTGTGGGGTACGGGAGGTTAGGCTCTCCCCCAGTCAGTAATATGTATGCATACTCGTTATAGAATGTGTTATAAAAGCTCAGATATATTTTAAACTATTATCTAATGCTATTTATTATGGGTGCATGTCATAACGCCCGGTGACATAGCGCCCGCGGGCGCTATGTCACACTAAACAGTGTCATAGGGCCCGTGGGCCTTATGACACTTTTACGAGTGTCATAACGCCCTTTCAAAAAATGTCATAGTGCCCACGGGCGTTATGACACTTTTAAAAGTGTCATAACGCCCGCAACTTCTAAAAAAATTTTAAAATGCATTTTGAGTTAATGAGAATACCGATAAGAGAATTACTGTTTGTTATGTTGTAAAGCTCATTCAGAATCAATGAGATTATCGAGAAGAGAAGTACCGTTTATTATGATACCTCTCAAGATTTTTCATATTTTAGTCAGTTAATCACTGATTTTTGAACAACGTGGACGCGATATGGAGGCTGTTGAACCTTTCGAATACAAAATTGTTGCTGGCTTTCGCAAAAATTCTATGTTCCAGTTCTGATTCAGAAGATGAAGATGTGGAAAGCACTTTCCAGTTCAGCCAAATGGCTTACGTGCTAAAATGTATTATTTGCGTTTTTCTAAGTATGCACTTCAAAATATGCTTTGACTGCTTGAAAAATCTGGAACAGCGTTCAAAAAACCTTCTATTGCTCTGCCCATACTGCAGACGGATAGTTGAAAATCATTTACAAGTATTTCAATAATTGTTGTTAAATCGCATCGCGCGATTTTTTAGAAAAAAAAATTTTGCCTGCGGCGCTTCTTATGCGTCCCCATATTTAACTGTCAGCTAATTACTCATTGCTACATTATTCTTCAATACTATATGTTACTCGCATTTATAAGAATTTTTATAAAATGTTAAATAGGGCGCGGACAAACATTCATTATTATATTATATTATATTATATAGAGAAATATGTTACTCGCATTTACAAGAATTTCAACAAAATGTTAAATAGGGCGCAGACCAAATTTTGTTTGAATAAAGGTGCAAGCTGCATTATTGTTTAATGCACGCACTCAAGCTGAATACGACTTCTTTACTTATATAAATAATAGTTAAATATATTTTCCCTGAGGGCGTTATGTCACTTTCCTGTGTGTCATAAGGCCCTCAAAAAAACTGACATAGCGCCTGCGGGCGTTATGACACTTTTGAGTATGTCATAAGGCCCACGGGCCTTATGACACTTTTGAGTGCGTCATACCGCCCGCGGGCCTTATGACACCGGGCGTTATGACATGCACCCTTCCTTCTACCTGTTACATACTTTTGCACGAATACAATATACCCTTTTACTCTACGTGTAACGGGTATAACTACGGCCACACAAAAAGATTAATATTTTTCGACTAGTAAAACTCTTAGCCGAACTGAGCAGTACTCGAGTACTAGCAAAGAGTACGTTATACATATATCTATGTATATATACATTAGGGCGGTCCAAAAAATAAAATCGTATTCTCACCCCTTCATATCTTAGATTAATGCCTGCAAAAAATGTACCCAAAAATCAAGAAAATGTTTGTTGAGGTTTAGACCTTGCGAAACGTCCTCAAAGTTTCCTTTAAAATTACTCAGCCAGCCAGAACTTTTTTAAAAAAAAAGTTTTCCCTCTCCAACTTTGTCCACTCTCTGATATCATTCAATATGAATCTAAAAATTGAGAAAAATTATGAAATGCTTTTGGTTGGGAAGCTGAAATCTGAAATACCCACATCGGACTTTCCAACGAAAAGGACCGTACTTTCTAGTGTCCTTTATAGGACTAAATTTGAAGGAAAATCTGTTCTGGATAGCGCAAAGGAAGTGGCAAATATGCTGGTTGCCATTTGGAATCAAAGAAATATTCGAGTCCAGCCTTTCCACCACATTCTAAAGTCAATATCGCGCCTTCACAAGGACTATTTTGACTTAAAAACAAGAAAGGAAGCTAGCTTCGGCCAGCCGAAGCTTATATACCCTTGCAGATATTTCCTATTAATCACTAATTTTCCGATCGTTCCTATGGCAGCTATATGATATAGTCGTCCGATTTTGAAAAAAATTTATTCGAAATTCAGAATTAGATAAAAAATGGTATTTCCAAAAGTAGGAGGTTCTAGGTTCAAAAACACCCAAGATTCATTTTTTTTAAATTTTTTTCCCCGAATTTTCTTATGGGAGCCAGTGGCGGATCCAGGATTTTGTTGTGGGGGGTGATATCAGAACAATTTTTTTGTTGCATACTTTTTGAGTACCAAAATTTCTTTCATTTTTCACCCGAGTGGGGGGTGATATATCACCCATATCACCCCCCGTGGATTCGCGCATGATGGGAGCTATATGATATAGTTGTCCGATCCGGCTCGTTCCGACTTATATACTACCTGCAATAGATATAAGACTTTTGGGAAAGTTTTAGCCCGATAGCTTTAAAACTGAGAGACTAGTTTGCGTAGAAACAGACGGACGGACAGACGGACAGACGGACGGACAGACGGACAGACGGACAGACGGACATGGCTAGATCAACTCGTCTAGTGATGCTGATCAAGAATATATATACTTTATGGGGTCGGAAACGTCTCCTTCACTGCGTTGCAAACTTCTGACTGAAATCATAATACCCTCTGCAAGGGTACAAAAAATGTAAAAAAAAAACGGAGAAATTCACCGAAACAGGGAAAGTCGTTTTAAAACCACTTTAAGTGAAAGATTTTGCATTACCCATGCCCTGGCGCCTTCAGATGCATTTTCGGAATTAAGTGATACAAATTTAAGTGATGCCAATATAAGTGAAAATGATTCTGATTATGACGATGTTCAGGAACAAGAGGTGAAAAGGCGCAGGCTCGAATCTCCAATGGCGTCTAAGAAAAGAAACTTCATTACGCCAAAACTGGTTGAGGTTCTTGATTGAGTGCGTGCATTAAACAATAATGCGGCTTGCACCTTTATTCAAACAAAATTTGGTCTGCGCCCTATTTAACATTTTGTTGAAATTCTTGTAAATGCGAGTAACATATTTCTCTATATAATATAATATAATATAATAATGAATGTTTGTCCGCGCCCTATTTAACATTTTATAAAAATTCTTATAAATGCGAGTAACATATAGTATTGAAGAATAATGTAGCAATGAGTAATTAGCTGACAGTTAAATATGGGGACGCATAAGAAGCGCCGCAGGCAAAATTTTTTTTTCTAAAAAATCGCGCGAAGAATTTTTATAAAATGTTAAATAGGGCGCGGACAAACATTCATTATTATATTATATTATATAGAGAAATATGTTACTCGCATTTACAAGAATTTCAACAAAATGTTAAATAGGGCGCAGACCAAATTTTGTTTGAATAAAGGTGCAAGCCGCATTATTGTTTAATGCACGCACTCAAGCTGAATACGACTTCTTTACTTATATAAATAATAGTTAAATATATTTTCCCTGAGGGCGTTATGTCACTTTCCTGTGTGTCATAAGGCCCTCAAAAAAACTGACATAGCGCCTGCGGGCGTTATGACACTTTTGAGTATGTCATAAGGCCCACGGGCCTTATGACACTTTTGAGTGCGTCATAACGCCCGCGGGCCTTATGACACCGGGCGTTTTGACATGCACCCTTCCTTCTACCTGTTACATACTTTTGCACGAATACAATATACCCTTTTACTCTACGTGTAACGGGTATAACTACGGCCACACAAAAAGATTAATATTTTTCGACTAGTAAAACTCTTAGCCGAACTGAGCAGTACTCGAGTACTAGCAAAGAGTACGTTATACATATATCTATGTATATATACATTAGGGCGGTCCAAAAAATAAAATCGTATTCTCACCCCTTCATATCTTAGATTAATGCCTGCAAAAAATGTACCCAAAAATCAAAAAAATGTTTGTTGAGGTTTAGACCTTGCGAAACGTCCTCAAAGTTTCCTTTAAAATTACTCAGCCAGCCAGAACTTTTTTAAAAAAAAAAGTTTTCCCCTCTCCAACTTTGTCCACTCTCTGATATCATTCAATATGAATCTAAAAATTGAGAAAAATTATGAAATGCTTTTGGTTGGGAAGCTGAAATCTGAAATACCCACATCGGACTTTCCAACGAAAAGGACCGTACTTTCTAGTGTCCTTTATAGGACTAAATTTGAAGGAAAATCTGTTCTGGATAGCGCAAAGGAAGTGGCAAATATGCTGGTTGCCATTTGGAATCAAAGAAATATTCGAGTCCAGCCTTTCCACCACATTCTAAAGACAATATCGCGCCTTCACAAGGACTATTTTGATTTAAAAACAAGAAAGGAAGCTAGCTTCGGCCAGCCGAAGCTTATATACCCTTGCAGATATTTCCTATTAATCACTAATTTTCCGATCGTTCCTATGGCAGCTATATGATATAGTCGTCCGATTTTGAAAAAAATTTATTCGAAATTCAGAATTAGATAAAAAATGGTATTTCCAAAAGTAGGAGGTTCTAGGTTCAAAAACACCCAAGATACATTTTTTTTAAATTTTTTTCCCCGATTATTCCTATGGGAGCTATATGATATAGTTGTCCGATCCGGCTCGTTCCGACTTATATACTACCTGCAATAGATATAAGACTTTTGGGAAAGTTTTAGCCCGATAGCTTTAAAACTGAGAGACTAGTTTGCGTAGAAACAGACGGACGGACAGACGGACGGACAGACGGACAGACGGACATGGCTAGATCAACTCGTCTAGTGATGCTGATCAAGAATATATATACTTTATGGGGTCGGAAACGTCTCCTTCACTGCGTTGCAAACTTCTGACTGAAATCATAATACCCTCTGCAAGGGTACAAAAAATGTAAAAAAAAAAACGGAGAAATTCACCGAAACAGGGAAAGTCGTTTTAAAACCACTTTAAGTGAAAGATTTTGCATTACCCATGCCCTGGCGCCTTCAGATGCATTTTCGGAATTAAGTGATACAAATTTAAGTGATGCCAATATAAGTGAAAATGATTCTGATTATGACGATGTTCAGGAACAAGAGGTGAAAAGGCGCATGCTCGAATCTCCAATGGCGTCTAAGAAAAGAAACTTCATTACGCCAAAACTGGTTGAGGTTCTTGATTGGAGTCAAGTCAGTTCAAGAAATGCTGTGTTCATTTTGGAAGCAACTGCAGAAGCTCTTGGCATAAATTTGGACTCTCTGTCTATAAGCAGGACCAATATTTTAAGGGTTCGAAATCAGCTTCGGAAAAAAAAATCTGAAACCATAAAATTAAACTTCGGCAAGTTGGTGCCAAGATCTTTAACTGTGCACTGGGACGGAAAGCTAGTTCCGCCTCACAGTAAGTATTTTTACATAGAAAAAAGTAAATTATTAAATATTTAAATTCTACTTAAATACTACTCAGATGCAAATGAAAAGGCAGTAGAACGCCTCCCCATTGTAGTTACCGGAAATGATGTAGAAAAACTTTTAAGTGCGCCAGAAGTTCAGAACTCATCTGGGAAGGAGCAGGCAAAAGCTATATTTGACGTTTTACGCGATTGGGACTTAGGACAATATTCAAGCAATATGCTGCGACACAACTGCTTCCAATACAGGGCGATTAAAAGGGGCTTGTGTGATACTGGAGCAACAGTTAGGCAGAGATTTGCTGTATTTCCCATGCCGCCATGAGCTAGTGTTAAGAGGTGTAGTAGAGGCAAAACTTCCAAAGTCAAGCACAAACGCGGACCTTCCTTTGTTCAAGCATTTTAAAAAAGCTTGGGCAAATCTTAATAAGAAAGCTTTTGAGTATGGTGCCCACTTCTCAAGATGCTGGAAGCACATTGAACCAAGAAAGACTAGCCTACTCAATTTTGCTGAACATAATCTTGAACAGGTTCAAAAGCAGAACGACTATCTAGAATTCTTGGAGCTGTCGATTTTATTTATAAATGGAAAGTCAGAGCAAAGAGTCTTATCGATTAAAGCGCCTGGAGGTATTCACCAAGCCAGATGGATGGCCAGAGCACTTTATGCCCTTAAAATCCTAATGTTTTCAAGCCAATTTGAAATTACAAACGAAGAGCGACTAAGATTGGAAGACATTTCACTTTTTGTGATAACCGAATATTTAAAAGTATGGTTCGAGTGCAGTCTTGCTAAGAAATCACCATACTTAGACCTGAAATTCATTCAGCGAATGCACGCATATGACGAAATTGATTCAAATATTTCAGCGGTGGCTATTAAAAAAATGTCGAACCATCTGTTGTATCTGACGGATGAAGCAGCTTCTCTGGCGTTTTTCGACGATGATGTTCCTACCGAAGAAAAGAGAACGCGACAGGAGACAAAAAGTTTAATTTAAACATCAGGGATATCCAACAGTTCCTCGGTAATTGATTCTTTAAATAGTATATATAATTAATTAATGCATTACCCACAGAAAAAGAAATATCCTCATTTATTTCAAAGAAAAGTCTTCATTTCTTTGACCGATGGGAGCTTTCAACTAGCTTTCTGCAAATGCCGCCCTCGTCCTGGTTTGAGCAAGAGGATTATAAAAGAAACCTAGAAATCGTGAATTCTTTTTGCGTCGTAAACGATGTAGCAGAGCGAGCAGTCCAAACGATGGAAATCTATAACGGCAAGATGACGAAGGACAAGGGCCAAACGCAATACGTTTTGCAATGCGTCGAGCATCACAGAAAAGTGTATCGTATATCCTAATCCATATAGAGGACGGGGCAAGCCATCAAGGAGGTACATGCCAAAGAAGGTTGCCAACCATGTGACCCAATCGGATATCCTGCATTTGCTTGGGTCACGGGGGGTCAAATCTTTGAGATAGTTGCAGCGAAAACAGGTCGTTTTTAAAATACTATTATCAATTATAACAATTATGGTTTTTAAATAAATAATATATACATTCGTTGTTTACGTTTAATTATGAATGTTGCCTTATTTGTCTAATTTTATTATGGTCTATATCAGTGGCGGATCTAGGATTTTGTTGTGGGGGGGTGATATCAAAACAATTTTTTGTTGCATACTTTTTGAATACCGAAATTCACCGTCCGTTCACCGTCCGTGGATCCGCGCATGGTCTATATGAATTTATGGGGATCTATTTATTACACGATTTTTTCGAAAGAAATATAATTTTTTGAGAGGAAAAGGTTTTAATGACTAATTATGCAATTTGAGGACTGGAATACATCGTGATAAGAGTCTCTCGCGAGAGTATTTCGAATTTGTTCTCAATATAAAACGCATTGTCGCCCCGGCCATTGTCAACACATTTCTTAATTTCTTAATTAAACAGCATCGAAATGCCGTATTCTTCGTATCCTACATCAGCTAATAAAAAATCTTATTAGTTCAACACCGCAATATTATATTTTGCCTCTAAATATGGCTGGTTTTTCCATTTATTAAAACTTTCAAAGTAGTCCAAAAATATGACAAACGAATTTAAAAAACAAGAGAGAACGCTATAGTCGGGTTGGTGTCCCGACTATCTAATACCCGTCACTCGGCTAAAGGGAGTACGATGGAGATGGAGATATGAACTTTTATCAGCAATAACTTTTTAACGAATGGTCCGATTAAAAAAAGTTCTTCTACATTTCGATAGGTATTGATAAACACAACAAAACTGCATTTTTACTTTTCCGAAATATTTAAATTTTTAAAATCGTATATAAGCGATTGTGGGCGTTAGAGGGGGCGTGGCACCTTTTTGAAACAAACTTGCGCTGCGTAGGAACTCCAAGAATCTTCGTGCCAAATACCAATTCTCTAGCTTTTATAGTTTCCGAGATCTAAGCGTTCATACGGACGGACAGACGGACATGGCTATATCGACTCGGCTAGTGACCCTGATCAAGAATATATATACTTTATAGGGTAGGAAATGCTTCCTTCTAGCTGTTACATACTTTTGCACGAATACAATATACCCTTTTACTCTACGAGTAACGGGTATAATAAAACCAAGTCAGGGCCACCTATTTGAAAATAAAATATTTGATGAAAGGCAACAGGGCGTATGAGTTATAAACTTTGAGACCAATTCGCAGACCCTAAAATGCGTTTTTTTCAAAAAATTTCTTTTGGCATACCTTAAGTACCTCAAAGCGCACCGTATAGGCGGGTGAGAGTATGACCTTAAAAATTTCCATACAAATGTGGACCGCCCTAATATACATATATCTATGTATATATACATATATCTATGTATATACAATGTATATATTATACATATATACATGTATACTCTTTGGTACTAGGCTAAAACGTCGAAATTCAACAGCCGAAGAATTGAATTTGGAACAGCTGATTTAACAGCTGCTATGTTAAGAGAGGAGCCATCTATCGGATTCCTGTAAACGTAACATTGTTAAACGGTCTTCTGATAACACATCCTCAAACAACATTTTTTATTTTAACGACTTTTCAAAAATGGGCTATGGCCAACCAAAGTGGTCAAATGCCCTATAGTGCGCGGGTTATAGTCATGCTGACAGACAACGGAAAGGACATTTGTAACGATAATGTTCGCTTCTATTTCGCTAAACCATCGTCTGGTGTACACACAAAAAAAAACTATGTAAAATCAACGATTTAATAGTGAAAACTGCCCCAACCAATAAAAAATAGAAAATTGCCCAAAAAATAGTAGATTGCCTACAAAATAGTGTTTTACCCGAAAAAAATTGTAGTATTTTTAAATTTATTTTTATTTTTAATTTAATTTGTTATATTAATTTATATTGAAGTTATTTATAGACACTCACATTTCACAGATAATTTAACGTACAAATCAGGTTTCTTGCCTCCGCTGGGAATCGAACCGGGGCCGCAATCATCGGAGTCGAGCACTCTAACCAGTAGGCCACAAAGGAATGATTTTCGTAGAGGAAAATCTTTTGACTTGAAATCAACATTTAACCAAAAAAAAAGGAAAAACATCATCGGCATAAGCAGGATTTGAACTCACGACCCAGAGATTATAAGTCCAGAAAAATAGTTGACCTACAATTTATAATTGTATTTTTAAAACAACAAAATACATGAAGGAAAAAAATAGTTTTGTTAAAATACATGCAAACCCATAAAATAGTTTTGATACGATATTAATTAAGACGTTACTATTAATTTTCCAAATGAAGAAAACAACAAAATACATGAAAATTTCGTAAATAGGTTTTTTAATTGTTAAATACTATTCAATGAACAAAAAAATAAAACAACAAAATACATGAAAAATTCAGAAAATAGTGAACTACTATTTTTCTATGTTGATTTCACGTAGTTTTTTTTTGTGTGTATGTATGGGTCATGTTTGTATGTGTGGACATTAATTTTGAACGCGCATAACATGAAAACTACATGAAAAAACTGATTTGCTACAGAACCCAGCAGATCACACACACACACACATGTGTTGCAGTCGGACCTTTTATGTAGACCAACTGCCAGATAGTTCATGTCCGCGAGCCAACAATGAAAACGTTATACTATGTATAAATAAGTAAGGGGGAGGAATGGCAAAACCGAATGTAATGGGAAAAGCACAAAAAGCGGGTCAGTGCGCACAAAATGCCAGCAATGATGATGATGGCGGATGCCGCCTCTGCCGCTGCCATTGCCTCTGCCTCAAGCAACAGCAGCGGAAACTGACGAAAGCGTAGAATAAAATGCTGATATTGCCCAAGCTGTACATCAAGGGGCGTGGCATGCACATGCAGAGCTGGATCTGAGTATGATACGACGTACATATGTACATACATATGTATGTATGTATTTCGTCTAAAATAAAAATAACAAAGGGGAAAAATTTAAAACAAAATGTGTAGCCTGATGTTTTTACTGGCATACGCGGCATGCGTATTTCGCAAATAAATAATAGTCTTCAAAAGTATGTGTGTATGCACGCGTAACGATAACAAGCCAGCACAATGTATACATATTGTACATACAAACATACACTGGTAAAAGAAACATGGTCAATGTCACTATTACATATGTTTACCAATGCTTCAATTATTTTCCCCAACGAAATTGATCCAAATATGAAAATAGTAAAAACGGATATGGCGCATAGTTAATCATTAATTAAATATTTATACCCTTGCATGGGTATTAGAGCCCTGCACGAGTTGAGTTTAAAACAAGAGAGAACGCTATAGTCGGGTTGGTGTCCCGACTATCTAATACCCGTCACTCGGCTAAAGGGAGTGCTAGGGAGATGGAGGATATACAACTTTGATCAGGCCTTACATTTAAACGAATGGTCCGATTTGAAAAATTTCTTCTACATTTCGATAGGTATTGATAAACACAACAATACTGCATTTTTACTTTTCCGAAATATTTAAATTTTTAAAATCGTATATTAGCTATTGTGGGCGTTAGAGGGGGCGTGGCACCTTCTTGAAACAAACTTGCGCTGCGTAGGAACTCCAAGAATCTTCATGCCAAATACCAATCCTCTAGCTTTTATAGTTTCCGAGATCTCAGCGTTCATACGGACGGACAGACGGACAGACAGACATGGCTAGATCGACTCGGCTAGTGATCCTGAGCAAGAATATATAATATATATATATAATATATATTACACACCCATTGTGTGTATGTATTGTATTGCACATGTATTGTAAGCAAGTCAAAACATATCCAAGTATACATATGTACAAACGTATTTGGCCAAGAGTTCGAATCTTAAGATTAATAGTTAACTGGGTACTTGGCTTTGCTTTTGTAGTAATTTCCTATTTTCTTCCATTACGGAAATTAAATAGGGCTCTTACTTCTGCTACAAAATGAAAAATACTTTTTGAAAAATAAAACCTAAGCATTTGATCCACAGAAGTGACTATTGATCGAAAATCATATTAATCGGAGCAGCAGTATAAGTTTTTAAAATCCAAAACAAATTTAAACTTAAATTGCCCTTTTCCCCTACCCTTTTCCTCACAGCACTACCCCTCCCCATCATCAGTTTTCTTGGCTGTTGCTCTCTCGGCCGTCGCTCTCTTGGCATCCGCTCTCTGGGTTTCGCTCTCTCGGCAGGCTCCCACAAAATGCAACGCAATAACTTACAAAATCTAAATAAATTCGTTAAAAATACTGAAAAAAATGTTAAAAACTTGAAATTTTAAGCTTAAGCATTTGGGCCATAGAATAACTAATGATCCAAAAATCATCTTGATCGAAGAATCGGTTTAGATTTTTAAAATAGAAAAGTTAATTTTAAATGTAGCCACCAAATTATGGGGGATATCGAAATTTCTTTTAGATTTCCAATTAGGGCTTTTCAGAACCTAAAATTCTGCAAAATCCAAATTTCGAAATTCCAACCAATTTAGAAGATAAGCATTAAATAATTAAATTTTTTTGCTCAAAATATGGATGTTGGAGCTGTTTGGGGCCTCTGGGGGACATATCGGACCTTAGTGGGCGCCTACGCTCCCAATGGAATACTGTGAAAAAATTTGGCTGCTCTAGCTCTTACGGTTTGGGCTGTGGTCGTATCCCCTTAAAAATCGGTCTTTCATTTTATAATCTTTAGGGATTAAAGAGTCAGTTGTCATATGAATCCCATTGCGCAAACCCCCTTTCGTCGTCGAATAAAATAAAATAAAAATATATTTTCTCATTCGGCCCGCCCTAGCAAACTAGTCCAGCCTCTTTCCCTTCACAGGCATTTTCTATTGCAGCGTGCCGAATGAGAAAATATTAGAAAGTCTATTTAATGACGAGTGTAATAATTTTTCGTCACAAATGTTGATATCAGAACTTTTGTATGTTCAAGGTGCGATCGTCACTAGTTTTTTACCTCGTTAAGAGGTGTTTTTATTTGATATCAGAAGTTTTTGTTTGTTTACATTGGCTCTCATAGGAGCTAATATATACATTTAAATTTAAATTGGTCAATCATAATTTGTAAGCCATTGTATTTAAACAAATTAAGTTAAAAAGGCGTTTAAGTATTTCAAAATACCTTTTAAACGAGGTATAGCACATGTCTGTAGCTTCAGTAGTGTACAACTTACGAACTAAAGAAATGTAGCTATTTTTAGCTTTTTCCCGCTAAAGCAGGGGGTTTTTCCAAATGTCGTAAAACAAAAGTTTCCTATTTGGAATTCCTTAAAACAATTGAATTGATTCCATGACCCTAAAATACAGTTTGCATACGCACATGGGCGGTTCTTTTACAAACCGAACACCTTTTATTGGGTCACATTTTTGATTTGCCTAAAACTTTTTTTACACGTACTATTCGGAAAATAAGTAAACACGTGTATCAGGATTTGACCGAAAAAAAATTATTTTTTTAGTTACAATTTTTTTAAGTTTGCCAAAAATCGTCAAATTTGAAAAAGTACCCTCTCATTGAAAATCTGTATCTCCAGTTATATGAATCCGATTGACTTCATGTCTTCTGCATTAATTCCTCTAAAACCTCTTCTTTCAAAATAAAATTTCTAAAACAAAAAAATTTTTAAGTTCTTAAAAATAAAAACAAATTAAGATTTAAAAAAAATTTTTAAATGATGCTTTGGTGGTAATCGAAATTATGCCGGTTGTTTCTGTGACGCCACGTCCCCCTTGTGTTGTTGTTCTTCGTTCTTGTTTGTCATCTTATATCAATTTCCTTAAATTGTGCACGTGGTGTAGGTGATGTATATGTTTATTATGTACATGCACTTTAAGTTTCAAATCGGACCTGTAAGTATAACTGAAATGAGTATACAAATTTCAAATTATAAATATAAAAACCCAACAACTTACACTTTTGAGAAAAACATCTCGGGTCGCCCCACGCGGGAATCGAACCGCTTGCTTCACAGTTTGCAGTCAAGCACTCTAACAGCTGCGCCACGGATGCATCACGTGAGGCGCTGTCCAAAGTCTATTCACATTTTGTTCTCTTATTTTTAGTCAAATTGATCTGGCTCGCTTCTAGTTATTCTATTTGTTTATTAAATTTTGTTCGTAAATATTTATTGATTAATTTTAATATTTATACACAAATATATTTTACTATGGTTCAATAGTAACAGTATTTGAATGTTTCAAATTTGAAAAACATAAAAATCATTTTTAACAAAATATAACTATTCAAAAATTAAAAAAAAATGCAACACATTTTTTTTATAAATATGTAAATATTGGGGATTAAAAAAAAAAAATAAAAGACACCATGCATTTTTCGTCTCGACGTGGGATTGAACTCACACTTGCGGCTATTAGCTTGAATAACATATTCATGCACGCACGCGTTAGACCCCTAGGCTACCAAATTTTCTTCGATTAAAGGCGATTTTTTCTTAGGTTTAAAAAAAATTTTCTAAAAAGTGTATAAGAAGGGAAACTGATCAAATGAGGTTGAATTTTTTATTTTTTAGAAAAAAATGTCATAAAAACAGACAATTTTTTCTGAATGTTAGAAAAATTTTAAACATTTTTTCTGTTTTTTAGAAAAACAATATTTCTATTATATAAGATGTTTATTGATTGGCTTAGATGCCTGGCATACAGTACATAAACTGTCTGCCTAATGTCGCCGCAACTAGAACTTGAACCAGTTGGACTAAGGATTGCATATGAGGATCTGAAGACTAGAGCGACAGCCTCTGTTGAATGCAGAATGAGTAAAACTTGATTGTGAGTCAGAATTGTTACTGATTTTATTGAATAAACTTAACGGTATTTATAGGTAAAAAGTGCTTAGGTTAACAGAATAGGTAAAAAGCAAAGTGTTGGTTATTATGTATTATTGGCAAATCCGCTACTGGGAGCAAACCCAGTTACAATTCAGCAGAATAAGCTTGTGCCAATAAGTGGGTCATTGATAATGTTGCTGACGGCTTGACCCGATATATGATACTTCAGTGCGCTGACTTATAGCTATTGCTGCGACTGAACATTCTCCCGGCCGTTGACAAGTGGTCAACCATCGCTAATGCTGAACGCAAAACTGCGTGGGGTCGGTTCAGGTGATGGCTGCTCGTCGTTCTCTTGGTTGTTGCTGGTCCGTTGTCGTGGCTTCCAGTTGACGAATCGCCTTCGAAGACTATATACTATGATCAATATTATTGATATTGCTAACGCAGCATACGTGGCTACTTGATGATGCTGCACGGTGGTAAATTGATTTGACCATGCAGTATCCTTTAGCTTAGCCAGCCGTTGTTGTAGACGATCCAGTTCGTCTGATTCAGATTGTTGGGTTGCAGTCTCTCGAGCTGACTCTGATGTATCTTCCACATCGGGCGTTGTTATATTGCCAAAACGAATGTACGCTAAGCGTGATTCGGTGATCATCGTGCTGAATGTGCTAATACTCATGTTAGCGTTTCGTGCGGTGCAGCCTGAGGACAGAGACAATAAACCCGATCCATTAAGGTGAATGGTGGATGGCATTCCCTTGCATACAGCTTGAAGTTCTATTTGGTTGTGGGTCGCAAACATCCATCTGTTTCGTTGATGCGTTCTTACCCAAATCAAGTCTGCTTTCGACTTAATAATCTCACAGAGTGTTTCAGATTTGTTATTGAATAGCTGAAATTCACACCGATTTTCAGCGTTGAATGCGGCTTGATGGTTATAGCAAATGTGTTCGTTGCTGGATAGTACTAGACATTGCTCGAACTCATCCTCAGTCAGACCAATGAATTGATCTCTATGGGAATTTACAGCGATGATTGGTGTCTTAATGTCAAAACGATTCCAGCCTCCTGATTTCCACGTCGGGATGGGGATGATGCTGAAGACTTCCTGCTGTGCTGTTGATACCAGAGGCACTGTTATTTTGAATATAACATGATCTGTAGTTGTGGTTCCCTCGGCGCGCATGATTTTATAGAGTTCCATTACATTTTCCGACGAGACCGGCAACATCTGATCCGGAAGTAGGTGATCCCGAATTTTGTCGAGTTGGTCTCTTAGCTGTGTAGGAGTTACCAGCATGGGACTGATGGTTCGATGACGAACGTCGGTAAGAACGCTGGCAATTTCCGCTTGCATCCGCTGCATTCCAGTAGCCAGCAGCGTTAGCTGGGCAGTTAAGATCACAAAAGCTTGCTGTAAGTGATCGCCTTGATATCTGCCTCGTTCCTTGTTGATGGTTGCAAGTTGATGCTCCAAATTTCTGATGCGGTTATCAGTAGAGGACTTGCTTTTCCTGACTACGTTTATAGTAGAATCCAAGATCGATGTTTGATTCTTGAGCAGCATCATCAACACATCTTCTCTATATTTCACCTCATTTATAACCTTGGTCATGTCGTCTGCATACCTGGCGTCAAGTACGCCAAATAATGAGTTAGCCACGTTACCTACTATATCGAGTGGTGATCTTCGCTGTCGGGAATGGTTAATCAGATAACTTCCCTCTTGTAGCTCGGCAAATACATGTTGAAAATGCTCAAATATAGAGATGCATGCGTTTTCGTTATGCAGCTCAGAACACTTGTGCTTGAGTTCCTCAATCCCAGTGGACAATATGTTCATGTCGCTCCAATATGGTTTCAAGTCATAGTACGCAATGATGGTCCATTCCGAAATTGCTGTTCTTGCAGTGCCGAGTCGTTCATAGAATATTCCGGGCTGATTGGCGAACTGAGTTACATTGATTGGCTGTCCTACTGCAAGCGGAAGAATAAGTAGCATTGCCAGTAACGTTGGTAGAACTGGAATTTTTACTTTCTTCCTTTTTGGGACCTCTTCTGAAACCATTGCTCCGTCGATGGAACTGTTAGACCGCTTTGTCGATACTTCTTCTTTAAGAAGCGGCGCAAGACGCGTGATTGGTCGTTGAAATACGCCAGACGCAGTTTTTACGTCTACTACACGTATGTAATTATCTTTGCCAGGATATGTCTTTACTATTTTTCCCATCGGCCAACTCATCACCGGCAAATTATCTTCCTTTATTAATACTAGTAGTCCTTCTTTGACGTTCTGCGACATGGTCTTCCATTTGTTGCGCATTTGAAGCTCTTGAAGGTATTCCATTGACCACTGCTTCCAGAATGCGTGCTTAAGTCTGGACACTAACTCCCATCTTTTTACCAATGTTTTGTTAATTGGTGAGAGATTTACATCGGGTGGGGCCGTTAGAGGCTCACCAATCAGGAAATGGCCTGGGGTTAATGCAGACACATCCGTAGGATCGGACGACATGGGTGTAATAGGTCGAGAATTAAGAATTGCTTCGACTTCTACTATTACCGTGTTAAGCTCCTCAAATGTCAATGATGCGGTGGCTGTAACTGATACTAGTAACCGCTTCGCAGATTTTACTGCAGCTTCCCACAGCCCGCCGAACGATGGAGCTCGGGGCGGTATGAACTTAAAATCCACCTGTCTCTGATTGCAATGGTGGATGATTTGGGCTTGTGCCTTATCCGTGAAGATTGCTTCTTCTAAGGCCTTTAGTTTATTGTTGGCGCCGACGAAGTTGGTTGCGTTATCGCAGTGGATGGTCTGACACCTTCCACGTCGACTCAAAAATCGTCGAAGAGCTCCTAAGAACGCATCTGTTGTTAGGTCGCTTACCAACTCTAGATGTACTGCCTTCGTAGCGAAACAGCAGAAAACTGCAATATATGCCTTGTCTGGTCTTTTTCCACGGAGTTTATGGTGAATCCAAATTGGCCCGCAGTAATCAACACCAGAATTGAAGAAAGGTCGAGCTTGTGTTACTCGGTCGACTGGCAGATTGCCCATGATTTGTTGCATCAGTTTGGGCCGTGCCTTTGTGCACTTGACACAACAGTGTATAATGCTTCTCGCCATTGTTTTATCATTAATGATCCAGTATTGCTGTCTGGCAATGGCTCTTAACGCCTGCGCACCGCAATGCATGTTCTCTTCATGCATTTCTCGCAACAGCATTCTTACTATTGGATCATTGTAAGGAAGCAAGATTTGATGCTTTGCGTTATACGGGAGTTTAGATTCTTCTAGTCTCCCTCCGACTCTGATGAGACTATCCTTGCCGATCATGGGGGTTAGGGAGACGAGAGCGCTCTTTTTGTCCACGGCCTTGTGGGTAACAAGTTGCTTGTACTCACATGCAAAATCACTTTTCTGAATGGTGCGTAATATTATAGTACGAGCGTGAGTTAATTCACCAATACATAGGGTGGTTGTACTTGATCTGTTTCTTTTGTAACAGAAACGCATCATATATGCCACAATTCTTTGTAGTTTTTGAAAACTATTGCTATGGTTGCAATTATAGAGTTCTTCCCCTGTCTGATCCTGACATGCTGGAAGACTCACTTGTTTTGTTCGCCGTTCAAGATCACTTGGACCGATTACTGGCATATTGATCCATTTGTCATTTGACCCGTGTAGAAAAAGTGGTCCATACAGCCAGAGGTTATGTTCTGATAATTTGCTGGCTGCAATTCCTCTTGATAGCACATCTGCTGGATTGTTTGCCGAAGACACGTGTCGCCATTGAGATGGATCGGAGACAGCCTGAATTTTTGATATACGATTCGAGACGAACGTGTGGTATGCAGCTGACGATGCGTTTATCCAGGACAAAACTACAGTTGAGTCAGTCCAGAAGTATCCAGAAGCCCTTTCGATCGGTAGTCGCAAATCCTTTCTTACTCTGTGTGTTAGTTCAGCGCCCAACAGCGCAGCACATAGTTCAAGTCGAGGCAAAGTTTCTTTCGCGGATGGAGCCACTCGTGACTTGGAGCAAAGAAGTCGTACCGAGATTTGATTGTTTTTGTAGGTAGCTCTTATATACACTGCTGCTCCGTACGCACGCTCTGATGCATCCACGAATGTGTGTACTTCTTGATTGACTGGAACCTTTCCATTATAGATATGCCTAGGAATTTGCATACTGTTCAACGCTTGCAGATCCGAGCGATAGTTCTTCCAATCATTTTGAAGTTCTTGAGGGAGCTCATCGTCCCAACTCAGGTTCAGTGCCCAAAGCGTTTGCATAAATATTTTTGCCTTTACTACCACGGGGGCAAATAGTCCAAGTGGGTCAAAAATTTGTGCTGACTCGGAACTTACCACGCGTTTGGTGATGATTGACGCTTCGCTTTTCTGGGATCGCCCACACAGTTGATCCCTTTGTGGCATCCATACCAAACCCAACGTCTTGACACTGTAGTGTTTCAATGTTTCGTCTAACTTGACGGTTTTGATGGTATCTGCTTCAGGAATGTCTGTTAGAATTTGCCCATTATTGGAGCACCATTTTCGGAGCTTGAATCCGGATGGTAATAATATTTTATTTAATTCCTTTTGAATTTGGACTGCTTCCGCAACGCTGTTTGCTCCAGTGAGACAGTCATCTACGTAGAAATCGTGCTTTAGAACAGACGATCCAAGCGGGAATTGATCCTTTGCCTTCTCGGACAAGTAATCTAAGCATTTTGTTGCTAAGAATGGGGCTGACGTTGTACCGTATGTAACGGTTTTGAGCCGGTAATATTTAAGATCATCTGATGGATTCTTTCTCCAGATGACTAGTTGATGATACTGATCGTCAGGGTGTATCCACACCTGCCGATACATTTTCTCTATGTCCGCTGTAAACACGTATTTATGAGTGCGGAAGCGTAATAGAATTGCAAATAGCTCGCTTTGGACAGTGGGTCCAGCATAGAGTATGTCGTTTAAAGACTTGTTGCTTGTGGTTTTGCATGAAGCGTCGAATACTACCCGCAACTTTGTCGTGCTGCTTTCCGGCTTTAGAACACAGTGGTGCGGAATGAAGTAGTGATTTGTGGGTATCTCTGTTTGGTGCACTTGTTTCATGTGTCCGAGTGCTTCGTATTCATCCATGAAGTCCACGTAGCCTTTCCAGACTTCAGGTGACGTTCTTCTTTCCAGAGCCAGAAATCTATTCGTGGCTGTTTTCTGTGATGCCCCCAGGGCTGAAGACTGTTCAGAAAATGGGAGTTTCACAATAAATTTGCCATCCTTTGCCACTCCCAAGTTTCCTACGAAGTGCATTTCGCAATGAGCCTCTATTGGTGATCGATGCCTTTCTTTGGTTTCAAGATTTTCTAGAGTCCAGAATCGTTCCAACAGTGTATCGATTTCTTCTTCTGTCGCTGCGGCGGCACAAACCGCCGCTGAATCGTGATCTGAGGAAATCTTTCCGGCAATGATCCATCCAAGTTTTGTATTCTGAAGAACTGGTCCTCCTGCCTTTAGTATAGTCTGGTTTGGCAGCAGCAATGAATAGTAGTGTTCTGCTCCGATAAGCATGTCAATCTTTCCTGGCTTATCGAAATTTGGATCGGCTAGAGCAATGTTGGTTGGGATTTGTAGGCTTGCCGAATTTAATTGATGCGCCGGTTGATCAGCTATTATGTGTGGTAGGACAAAGGCTTCAACTTCTTGAGTGAAGCCGTTATGCATTGATTTTATTTGAACATTTGCTCTTGCTCTACTGGTTTTTGGATTGCCTCCAATGCCCTCGATACGTAGAGAAGTTCCATGAAGTTTTAGTGATAGTACCGAAGCCATTCGTTCGGAAATCAGATTTATTTGTGATCCTGAGTCTAGCAGCGCTCTGAAGGTAGCAACTTGACCATTGCTAGCCTTTACTGATACTTTGACTGTGGCCAGCAAGTTATAATTCTTGTTGCTTGCTGCACCTACAGTAGGTGAATGTTGATTGGATGATGTACCTGATGCGGTTTCCAGATGCAACAAAGTATGATGTTTCTTGTCGCACTTAAAACATGGGCGACTTCGGCAATCCTTTGCCTTGTGGTCATTGTTGAAGCAGTTGACACACAGTCTTTGTTTTTGTACCCAATTAACTCGTTCGGGTATTGTTTTGCTGCGGAAGTCATCGCATTTATAGAGCCAGTGATTCCTTTTGCAATATTGACAGCATGGTCCTTTTCCAGTGCTGGCTGATGAGCATGTTGGACCCTTCTGATCCTTTCTTGATTGTTGTCCCTTTTTTCCTGTTCCAAGAACTCGGATGCGCTGGTCCAAAAAGCTGAGCAGCGTGTCGAGGCCCTGTAACTCTCGGGACCCATCTAACGACTGCTCGTAAAGGGCTCTGCTTGCAAGATCCAATTTTTGCTTGATGATGGCAATCAATATTGTATCCCAACTTGATACATCGATGCCCAGTCCCTTTAATGATGCCAGAGACTCGATAGTTGTAATGTACAACTCTTTTAATGACCTTGGATCGTCACTAACTGTGTTTTGATGCAAGAAGCGATTGAGAATCGTGTCCGCTACATGTCGGGGATTGTTGTAGGAATCAACTAATATACCCCATGCGCTGAGGTAATTTTCTTCCTTAAGATCGATGTGTCTTATCAATCTTTCAGCCTCTCCAGTTACAGTGGTTTTTAGGTACCACATTTTTCGTACCGTCGGCATGTTAGTATCATGGACCATGCATTTGAATAAATCAAAAAACTGAGTCCATTTGAGTAGATCCCCATCGAATTTGGGAATGCTGACTCTGGGCAAATGCATATCTTCGTTGCTGGACGAGTTTGATTTTGCCCCTAAGATGATTTGAATTTCCTTTTCAAGTTTTAGGAAGGATTTCATGTCATATCCTCTCGTGCTTGGATCATCATATTCTTCATGTACGGAGAAATGGATCTCTTGAATTTGTGCCCATAGTGATTTTATCAAATCACTTGTTATGGTCTTTCCCGTCTCTGAATACTCTCTCAGAGCGCGCTTAATAGAATCAGACATTACCCTTTGTCGGCGACATGCTGCTATAAGCTTCTGGGACTCTATCATGGGCTGCTGAATGCTTGCAGGGTCTGGATTTCCCTCGGCTTGGCTTGATGATTGCTCCATGCCGTCCCGTATGATAGCTCGATATTTGTCGTATGACTCACGACAGTCGTTGTAGAACTTCATGTATTCCGTAGTTCTATATTTTTGAGGAATCTTGAGATCATTCCTTGTAAATCGATTCCAAGCGTCATCGAGTGCGGTTAATCTGGTCTGATAATAATTTGGACCTGATTTTCTCTCCGCTGAATCTTTTTTGAAGTTGATAATAAATTTTGAGATTTCTTGACTGATTTTCTCTTGCACGTCTAGTGCTTCAGTGACTGCTTGCTCATCCATGTCACTCATATTTATTACCGTATGCTTAAAACTTCTGACCCGTTGGGAGTGTTTTATTTGCTTGTATAGCTGGATACGCTCCTATTCGCAACCGAATTGGTCAAAGAAGCTTTTAGCTTTTATGAATGATTTGGATTAATTTGATGATAGGAACCGTGGTGCTGAATTCTCGTACTCTGAGACTGCTTGATTCTGGTTTCAAAGTGTCGCCTGTTGACAACTTCGAGAATGTGTCCGGGATTGGATGATTTAAATCCGTTTACCGGGATCACAAACGATTTTATCAAATCGTTGACGGAGCTGGTCGCCTTGTTGACCAGTCTTCCAACTTCCTGAGTCGACTATGCTCAGGTGTCCTTAATCTGTCGCCTTGTTGACGACTTGGGCAAAAGGACTCGTATGGAAGATATCTCCAACGTTGTGTTCAAGGGTGTGATCTCTTGGTGAGATCACGTCGGGGTCACCAAAATGTTTATTGATTGGCTTAGATGCCTGGCATACAGTACATAAACTGTCTGCCTAATGTCGCCGCAACTAGAACTTGAACCAGTTGGACTAAGGATTGCATATGAGGATCTGAAGACTAGAGCGACAGCCTCTGTTGAATGCAGAATGAGTAAAACTTGATTGTGAGTCAGAATTGTTACTGATTTTATTGAATAAACTTAACGGTATTTATAGGTAAAAAGTGCTTAGGTTAACAGAATAGGTAAAAAGCAAAGTGTTGGTTATTATGTATTATTGGCAAATCCGCTAATGGGAGCAAACCCAGTTACAATTCAGCAGAATAAGCTTGTGCCAATAAGTGGGTCATTGATAATGTTGCTGACGGCTTGACCCGATATATGATACTTCAGTGCGCTGACTTATAGCTATTGCTGCGACTGAACATAAGAATTTTTTCTAATTTGAATGGCTTTTTTTTTTTATAAATGTTTAGTCTTTTTTTTTTCTAAAAGCAATGGCGATTTTAACCCTCAAATAAAGAAAGGCAGATTAGAAAACAACACCTTATAATATAGAAAAAAAAGGGGTTTTCTCATTTTGAGAACAAAACAATCGTTTAACAGAAAAATTTTCTGAAGTTTAGAAATTTTTTTCTCTTTATAGAAAATTATTTCTAAAGCACAGAAAATTGGTATTTTTCTATATTTAAGAAAAAATAATTTTTTGAGTGTATGAATGTAATCTCGTAGTCCACTTTTGCCCACTTTCTGCGAAATTTCACTTTTCAGGTCACAACCTCAGGTTTCAAAATGAAGAGTTGCTTGACATTTGGAGGTCTGCTGCAACGAGCAGTGCAAAGAAGGTGGCAATTTTAAATAGATTTAAAGCATCGATGGCTGGTACTATTACTGATGCTAATGAAAAATATTTAGAAAAGGATAGCCAGCAATTTTGCTACCGTGTTTCCAAAAAGTGGATCAAGTGTAAAAGCAACTTGAAGCATTTCAGAAGCAAATATGCAGCGTGGCTAAGTTCGCATACTACAATTAGCATTAAAAAAATGCCGAGGGTAGGACGACCTTCATTGTCATATATGTTGTCGAGCGCCAGGAGCCAGAGAAGAAAGGCATCGTCTTTAGTTAAATCCACATCAGGCAATATTAAATTCCTAATTCAAACAGCGAGTGCGGCTGCTCGTAAGGGCTGTAAGTATGTCCTTGCGTATATATTATAGTTATTAGCTATATGCCCAGAAAAAGCGAAGAGCATGCGCCAACTAATATGTCAACCGGTCGCCAAATTTGACTAAATATACGTCAACGAGGCACTGGCCCTTCTTTTGGATCAAAATTTAACAAAGCAACAATATATCGCAATTAGGGAGCAAACAAAAAACCAGATACTTCCATCGTACTACGAGGTTGCTAATAAAAAAAAAGAGTGTCGCCGAAATAATTCCAAAGTATCCGAAACAAAAGCTGAGGTTCCTTTGCAAAGCTTGTTGAACCACACAGCTGACCGGATTCTAGCACGTCAAAAGGAAGTTGTTAAGAATATAATGGAAGATCAAGGCACCAACATTTTGATGGTAGGTAGGTAGAAGTGGTGAGGTCCTCTCTGAGAGCCTCCAAGTAGAGCTGAGCTCCGTTTTGATCCACACCCTCGTAAATTGTTGCCAACATTTTGATAGTCGAGCTAATTCTAAGCTATGGGTTCGATGGAAGCTCAGGCCATTCCAGTTATAAGCAAGGATTCTCAGATATAAAGAACGTTGATATCGATGGTAGTGTATTCGCCACAACAGTTACACCTTTGCGAATGATTGATGCAAGCGGTAATATAATATGGAATTTTAAAGCTGGAATTCGTAAAAGAGAGCAAAGAATGCATAATAAATGAACATAAAAACCTAGAGGAACAAATTTCATTTTTACAGTCTTCCAAATTAGTTTTAGATGATAGGAAAACGGTTTACATTAAGTTCCGTTTACACTTGACCGTCATAGATAGGAAAGTGTTAAACACATTGACAGGCACTAGGTCAAGCCAATCCTGCCCTATTTGTGGGGCAACTCCATTGGATTTCTTAAATAATACAAACTTTAAGTGTGAAAAGTTTTTGCCACATCAGGATAACTTAAAATATGGCTTAAGTCCACTCCATTGTTGGATTCGCTTTTTAGAATTTATAGTAAAGGCCAGTTATAAAATAATTTTAAAAAAGTGGAGAGTTACTAATGCTGAAGATAAGAATATAATGGGAGAAAGGAAAAAAATCATTCAACATTTATTTTGGGAAAAGCTTTCGCTAAAAATTGATAAGCCAAAGGTCGGAGGATGCGGCAGCACAAATGACGGCAATACTGCTCGTCGAGCCTTTAATGCACTTGAGACATTTGCAGAAATAACGGGAATGGATCTTACTTTAATAAAAAACTTAAGATACATTATCATGCCAATTGCCCATAAATGTGAAAAGATTTCAAAATTTTTGCTATACAACGGCGGAAATTATTATACAAAACAAGGGAGAACGCTATAGTCGGGTTGGTGTCCCGACTATCTAATACCCGTCACTCGGCTAAAGGGAGTGCGATGGAGGTGGAGATATGAACTTTGATCAGCAATAACTTTTTAACGAATGGTCCGATTAAAAAAATTTCTTCTACATTTCGATAGGTATTGATAAACACAACAAAACTGCATTTTTACTTTTCCGAAATTTTTAAATTTTTAAAATCGTTTATAAACTATTGTGGGCGTTAGAGGGGGCGTGGCACCTTTTTGAAATAAACTTGCGCTGCGTAGGAACTCCAAAAATCTTCATGCAAAATGCCAATCCTCTAGCTTTTATAGTTTCCGAGATCTCAGCGTTCATACAGACGGACAGACGGACAGACAGACATGGCTAGATCGACTCGGCTAGTGATCCTGATCAAGAATATATATACTTTATGGGGTCGCAAACGCTTCCTTCTAGCTGTTACATACTTTTGCACGAATACAATATACCCTTTTACTCTACGAGTAACGGGTATAAATACCCTTGGCTTCCCATGACCGCAACGGTCCATAAAATCCTCGTTCACGGAAGTGATATAATAGAAAATACAATTCTTCCTGTGGGATATTTCGGAGAGGAGGGTGCTGAGGCCAGAAACAAGATCTATTGGATACATCAGATCCAATAATATCAACTGTCAACTTGGCTAACAGGATCAATGTACAACACAGATTGCGGCTCCCGAAAGAGGTTTTAGAATTGTTGGACAGTCCCTTAAAAAGTTCTGAAGACAATTTTGAAAATATGGATAACGATACACTTGAGTTCAGGGACATAGAACTTGACACCAAAGAAGATGTGGACTACGTGCGAATGTGAAACATTACTTTCATCACTATGGACGGCAGTCCATGTAGTGACGAAGCGCACCAGGAGAGTGTGCGAAGGCAACTACTATATATACACGAAGAAATGAAAATCTGCTGTGATAGTCCGATCGTAATGAGTAATACACCAAATTAAAGGTATTGCTAAAACTTAAAGGATTGCATACTAAGACCTCAAGAAAATCAATTGGTTTGGGAGGGAGAGCGGTGAAAGTGTAAAAGTGAAAATTTAGAAATTTGGATCTGTTGGGGCCGGTGGGGAAAATTGGCCCCCCGGACTACGTTAGTTGTATTGCTACTGAAAATGCGCTTAATATGAGGGGTCATATCCGAAATCGGACACTCCGTTCAAAAGTTATAGCCAAAATAAGATTTTCTTCTTCTTCCCAAAATGAAAATGTAATTCTGTTTGTCAGTTTGTCAGTTTGTCCAAAACATGTTTTTTAAGTTCTGAAAATTTAATATGACGTTCATCACATCGATATAAAAAACTTTTTTCTACCACTTTTGGAAAAACCCGCTAGTTTAGCGGGAAAACAGCTATAAATAGCTAAAATTGGGAAGGCCGTAACTTCTATACTACTAAAGCTACATGTGCTGCATCTCGTTTGAAAGGTATTTTTAAATGCTATAAACGCCTTCTATATGCAATTTGTGTAAATGTAATAGTTAAGAAGATATGAACAAAAGAACATTTTTTAAAACTTTTTTTTAGGCTTTTCTTTAATTTTCTCAAAAACGGCTCTAACGATTTTCTTTAAAACTTTAAACTATATAGCCCTTGAGATTCCTTAAATTTTGGTATATAACACATTACTGTAAAAAGTCACGTTTAAAAGTTATTTAGAAACGAAAATCGCCACTTTTGCCAGCTCAAAACAACTTACGCTGCCTTAGCATTGAATTTAGTATGTGCGTGTGCAAACTGTATTTTAGGGTCATGGAATCAATTCAATTGTTTTAAGGAATTCCAAATAGGAAACTTTTGTTTTACGACATTTGGAAAAACCCGCTGCTTTAGCGGGAAAAAGCTAAAAATAGCTAAATTTCTTTAGTTCGTAAGTTGTTCACTACTGAAGCTACAGACATGTGCTATACCTCGTTTAAAAGGTATTTTGAAATACTTAAACGCCTTTTTAACTTAATTTGTTTAAATACAATGGCTTACAAATTATGATTGACCAATTTAAATTTAAATGTATATATTAGCTCCAGGGACCGTAACAGTTATAAGTTTTATTGATAAAACTCGCACTGTAAAACTTATTTCCTGATTTTTATTTTTATTCCTCAAAAATAACAGTTATTTTTTGAGTTTTATTATAAAACTCATGATCATGATGAGCAAAAAAAATAAAAATCATCAATAACGATTATGTGTGAGTTTTATTTTATAAAACTCAAAATAAAACTCAATTCGCATTTGCGGCCATGGTATTAAGAATTTAAATATGGTTTAAATTGGTCCTTCTTCGTTTGGCCATGTAGTTTCAATACATATAATAAAAAAAATTATATTTGAACATTAAGCTGTTTTAAAAATTGATTTAAGGTGAAAAATGGGCCTTTTTGTACAACTTTTTTGTGAAGGCAGGATAAATATTGGTTTTTATGGATCTGATAACTTTCAATTAAGTTGCAAGATCTTTGAAGCTGTTCGCAATACAAAGTTAAGCCGGAAGAATTCGCGAATTTTATTTGATCCGTTCTTTCATAAAAATTATTACGGGAAAATATCATGGTCATAATTGAGAATGCAGCAATACTTCAGTTATGTGACCGTTTTCACCCCTCGCGATGAAGAAATCGCGGATTTCTTGACCTGAAGAATTCGCGGATTACTTTACCTGAAGAAATCGGTATGATTCATATGATTCTGATATTGTTAAAGTCGAAAAATCCGCGAATTCTTCAGGTCAAGAAATCCGCGATTTCTTCATCGCGAGGGGTGAAAACGGTCACATAACTGAAGTATTGCTGCATTCTCAATTATGACCATGATATTTTCCCGTAATAATTTTTATGAAAGAACGGATCAAATAAAATTCGCGAATTCTTCCGGCTTAACTTTGTATTGCGAACAACTTCAAAGATCTTGCAACTTAATCGAAAGTTATCAGATCCATAAAAACCAATATTTATCCTGCCTTCACAAAAAAGTTGTACAAAAAGGCCCATTTTTCACCTTAAATCAATTTTTAAAATAGCTTAGTGTTAAAATATAATTTTTTTTATTATATGTATTGAAACTACATGGCCAAACGAAGAAGGGCCAATTTAAACCATATTTAAATTCTTAATACCATGGCCGCAAAAGCGAATTGAGTTTTATTTTGAGTTTTATAAAATAAAACTCACACATAATCGTTATTGATGATTTTTATTTTTTTTTGCTCATCAATAACGATTACTGCCTGAGTTTTATAATAAAACTCAAAAAATAACTGTTACCATTGATTTTTAAAAATAAAACTCACAAAATAAAAATCATTGCAGATTTGCATAATTTGACCAATTTGGAACTCATTGGTGTTCTTGATTTTTTTGTAGCACTTTTCTAAGTGGATGATTTTTTTAGTCAGGAAAATTTGAAATAACTGTTATTTTCGGTCCCTGATTAGCTCCTATAGGAGCCAATGTAAACCAACAAAAACTTCTGATATTAAATAAAAACACCTCTTAACGAGGTAAAAAACTAGTGACGATCGCACCTTGAACATACAAAAGTTCTGATATCAACATTTGTGACGAAAAATTATTACACTCGTCATTAAATAGACTTTCTAATATTTTCTCAATCGGCACGCTGCAATAGAAAATGCCTGTGAAGGGAAAAAGCTGCTAGGGCGGGCCGTCAATGAGAAACTTTTTGTCGCTTTGTATGGGAAACCGTTTTTTGGTGTTTGAGCTTGGCGTGTGCTCCCCTACCATACGTGCGCTCGGCATTATAATTATTGAATTATTATAATAAATTAGGATTTCTTAAATTAATTCCTTAATTCAGTTAAATAACTCCCCTACACTGCGTGCGTTCAGCTTATGCCTCTCGTTGGTTGTTATATTGAGATTTAATAACTTAAAAACGAAACATTTTTTGTTCACACATACATATAATTTTAAAAAATTTTAAAATTAAAAAAAAAAAAAATTAAAATAAATTAAATTAAATTTTAAACTCTTCGATACCAAAACAAAAAAAAAATGCCGAAATCAGAAAGTAGCAACAAGGAAATCGAAGAGTTGAAAAACCAACGAGATGGATATATGAGGAGTATAGCGCGAACGCAAAAATGTTTAAATGAGGGTCGATTCTCTTTAAATGCGGTTGAGTTAGAATGTCGATTAGAAATCCTAAGTACGCACATTGAAAATGCTTCGCTTATACAAAACAAAATCGAAGCGAAAGATGAAGATGATGTGAACCGCGAAGAGTTCGAAGAGACAGCAATAATAGCTAAATCTTTGCTAATTTCCCTAATTGCCGAAGCAAAGCGTAGAGCGTTGACAATTCTGCTCCGCCGGCAACGCGCACACCCCAATGCCGTTTGCCAAGCGTCGCTCTTCCAACCTTTAGCGGAAAACATTCCGAATTTAAAAATTTTATAAGCAGAGCCAGGCTTATCCTAAGAAGAATGGAAATAGGAGTTTTTCGTTTGTTGCTGCCATGGACGACCCCGAAGTATGTGTGTTTTGCAACTCAGCAGAACATCAAGTAGGAAATTGCACTGCCTTTGCTGCCCTAACAGTTCAGCAAAGATTCGATTTCGCAAAAAAGGCTCCTTTATGCATTAACTGCCTCCGAAAGGGCCACACGGTAAAAAGATGCAAATCGAAAAGATGCAGGGTGTGTAAGTCCTCACACCACACATTGCTGCACATTTACTCGCCATCAAATCTAGCGTTGCCAGCTCCTCCTCAGCCCTCGCTCTTGCAGAATACTCCATCCACTTCGCATGTTTTGCATGCGACTGCATCGGATAGAGTTATTCTTGCCACAGCCATCGTGAGCGTCCAAACAAATAGTGGCGAATTAGTTTTGGCTCGAGCGTTGCTCGATTCTGGTTCACAAGTAAATTTTGTGACCGATGAGCTCGCTCAGAGACTTCAGATTAAAAGAGAGGACGTGTGTTTGAGCTTGCGGGGCATTGGTGGAACTAATGCTCAAGTAGCCAAGAAAATTCACACGATAGTCAAGTCGCGAGTGGGTAGCAGTCAATTGTCGTCCGAATTTTACATACACTCAAAAAAAAATTTTAGAAAATCGCCTATGGATTTGCTTCACTGGCGATTTTTTCTATATTTCTGGAAAATTTCTTAAATTTATTTCCTTTTTTATTAATTTGAAGAAAATTTTCCTTACCAGTAGAAAATTTGTTCTATTTTAAAGAAAGAAATCGCCAGTGAAGCAAATCCATAGGCGATTTTCTAAAATTCAGGGCGATTAATTTTTTGAGTGTACTAAAAAATATTTCTGGTTATCATCCGGATCAAACGGTGAACACCAGCGGCTGGAGGGTGCCTGAAAATCTTAAATTGGCAGATCCATTCTTCTTCAAGCCCCAAAAAATAGATATGCTTATAGGCGCAGACTCGTTCTTTGAACTATTGTCAGTCGGCTAGATAAAGCAAGGGCCTGAGTTTCCCATTTTGCAGAAAACAGTTCTCGGCTGGATAGTGTCAGGAAGATGTGCCTCAGAAAAAATAAGAAATACGGAAAAGTTGGTACATCTCAGCTGCCAGGAGGATGTGTTGGAGTCAATCGACAAAACCCTGCAGAAATTTTGGTCTGTGGAGGACTTGCCGCCCAAAGCCAAGGTCCATACTCCTGAGCAGCAACTTTGTGAGCAACACTTTGAGAAAAATACTCAAAGATTGTCGTCCGGGAGATTTTCGGTTCGTCTGCCGTTCAAATCTGACCCAAACACTCTTGGTTCATCATATGAAGTTGCGAAACGTAGATTTTTGTCGCTTGAAAGAAGATTATCCAAAGAACCTTCTTTACACTCAAAAAAAAAACGCCTAAAATCGCCTTTGGTTTTAGAAAATCGCCTATGGATTTGCGTCACTGGCGATTTTGTCTATATTAAAGAAAGTAGGTTTTTAAAATCAATGGCGTTTTTTTCTAAAAAACAAAAAAAAAATCTGCAATTTAGAAATTTTTTACTAGAAAGTAAAAAAGTTATGTCTTACAATTTAGAAATAAAGGTTTTCTAAGAAATAGAAATACTGTTTTTTTTTTAATATAGAAAACTTTTTTTCTAAATACAAGAAAAAATTTCTCAAATCCAGAAAATACAAAAATGATGCTTATAATCGGAATTATGCCGGTTGTTTCTGTGACGCCACGCCCCCCTTGTGTTGTTGTTCTCCGTTCTTGTTTGTCATCTTATTTTAATTTCCTTATATTGTGCACGTGGTGTAGGTGATGGTGATGTATATGTTTATTATGTACATGCACTTTAAGTTTCAAATCGGACCTGTAATTATAACTGAAATGAGTATACAAATTACAAATTATAAATATAAAAACCCAACAACTTACACTTTTGAGAAAAACATCTCGGGTCGCCCCACGCGGGAATCGAACCGCTTCCCTCGGAGTTTGCAGTCAAGCACTCTAACCGCTGCGCCACGGATGCATCGCGTGAGGCGCTGTCCAAAGTCTATTCACATTTTGTTCTCTTATTTTTAGTCAAATCGATCTGGCTCGCTTCTAGTTATTCTTTTTGTTTATTTAATTTTGTTCGTAAATATTTATTGATTAATTTTAATATTTATACACAAATATATTTTACTATGGTTCAATAGTAACAGTATTTGAATTTCAAATTTGAAAAACATAAAAATCATTTTTAACAAAATATAACTATTAAAAAAATTTTAAAAAATGCAACACATTTTTTTTATTAATATGTAAATATTAAAGATAAAAAAAAAAAATAAAAAGACGCCATGCATTTTTCGTCTCGACGTGGGATTGAACTCACACTTGCGGCGATTAGCATGTATAACATATTCATGCACGCACGCGTTAGACCCCTAGGCTACCAAATTTTCTTCGATTAAAGGCGATTTTTTCTGAATGTTAGAAAAATTTTAAACATTTTTTCTGTTTTTTAGAAAAACAATATTTCTATTATATAAGAATTTTTTCTAATTTGAATGGCGATTTTTTTTTATTTTTAGAAATGTTTAGTCTTTTTTTTTCTAAAAGCAATGGCGATTTTAACCCTCAAATATAGAAAGGCAGATTAGAAAAAACACCTTATAATTTAGAAAAAAAAAGGATTTTTCTCATATTGAGAAAAAAATTTCTAAAAAATATCGTTTAACAGAGAAATTTTCTGAAGCTTAGAAATTTTTTTCTCTTTATAGAAAATTTTTTCTAAAGCACAGAAAATTTGTATTTTTCTATATTTAAGAAAAAATAATTTTTTGAGTGTAAAAAACATGTATCTGGAATTCATGGAAGAATCTGAAGCGATGGGCCATATGTCTTCCACTAACAATAAAATTCCAGACAGTCCGCACTATTTCATTCCGCACCAATGCGTGCTGCGACCTCAAAGCACCTCGACAAAGTTGAGAGTGGTATTCGACGCCTCGAGCCGTACATCGACGCAGGTCGCGTTGAATGACATCTTGATGGTTGGCCCCACCATTCAAGAGGAGCTGTATTCGACACTGCTTCGGTTCAGACTGCACAAGTTTGCGCTTGCAGCAGACGTAAAAAAGATGTATCGTCAAGTAATGGTTGAAGAAGCTGACCGAAACTTTCAGCTCATAGTGTGGAGACGAGATCCATCTGAGTCTCTAAAAATCTTCAAGCTGAACACCGTGACTTATGGAACTTCGCCAGCCCCCTATCTGGCGATTCGGTGTTTAATGCGGCTTGGAGAGATCGCGCAGGATTCGTGTCCAAAAGCCGCCAAGGTCATTCAGAATGACTTTTATGTTGACGATTTGTTGACTGGCGCCAGATGGATTGAGGACCTGTTAAGCCTTCGAGACGAAGTTTCTCAGGTATTGCAAGAGGCAGGATTTGAATTGTCAAAGTGGTTTTCTAACTGCCCAGAGTTGTCCGCATCTGAAAGCGCTGTCATGCCGCTAACGGCAGACTCAGACGTAACTAAAACCCTTGGCGTGGTTTGGTTGCCGGGTAAAGATTACTTTCAATTTCGGTTGGATGACTCTATCCTGGATCTTCGTGCGACAAAACGAAACATACTATCGGTGACTGCCCGACTTTTCGATCCGCTTGGCCTATTGTGCCCTCTAGTGACTAGGGCAAAACTGTTGTTGCAGGAACTGTGGCTTCGAAAGTTAAACTGGGACGAGTCGCTGCCGATGCAACTGCAGACATCTTGGGAAGCTTTTAAGGGAACGCTGTTGCAGCTGCCCAAGATCAAGGTATCGCGATTCGTTCATACAGACGCCCAAGTCCCGGCAGAAATACATGGTTTCGCTGACGCTTCCATGCGAGAATATGGAGCGTGCATCTACGTTCGCACTAGTACCGCTGAAGGTTTAAAAGTATCTTTATTGACAGCAAAATCCAAAGTAGCTCCCCTCAAGACGAAAACTTTGCCCCGCCTTGAGTTGTGCGCAGCTCACCTTCTTGCGGATCTTTATAATCGTGTAAGACCATTGCTTAATTTTCCGATCTCAAAGGGATTCCTATGGACGGACTCGGAGATCACTCTGCATTGGATCAAAACGCATCCGTCGTCGTTGTCGGTTTTCGTCTCAAACCGAGTTGCAGAGATCCAAGAGTGGTCGGAAAAAGCAATTTGGCGACATGTCCCCACGAAAGTAAACCCAGCGGACATCGTGTCACGGGGATGTGACGTTGAGGAACTCACAGCTTCCATTTGGTTCGCTGGGCCGTCGTTTTTGCTCGATGCAGAAAAAGATTGGCCTGTGAATCGACACTTCGAAGTACCTGCTGATGTCGTGTCGATGGAATTACGCAAATCAGCTTTGGCGCTTGTGGTTATCCCAGAGCCCAATTATGTGCTTCAGAAAATAGAATCCTTTTCGTCGCACATAAGGCTTCTAAGGGTTTTCGTGTGGGTCTTTCGGTTTATTCAAAGGTGCAAAAAAGTGTCGCAGTCCTTTGAAAAAAGTATTACTCCAAGAGAACTGAATTTTGCGTTCGAGAAAATAGTGGAAGTGATCCAATCTCACGAGTTCAGTGACGACATAGGCAAAATTCGGAAAAATAACTCGGTAGCAACGAATATTCAAAAACTAAGCCCTTTTCTCCAGGAGAAAAAAATAGATTGGTGTTCCTCGACAGGGCTGCGAGTTGGGGGTCGGTTATTGAATGCTCCTATCCCGTACGAAGCCAAATTCCCGTTGTTGTTGTCGAAAGGCTCACAGTTTGTTAAAACCTACGTGTCCTACCTGCACGTTACAAATTGTCATGCTGGCCCTCGAGCTCTTGTAAGTCTGTTGCGAGAAAAGATATGGTTGGTTAATGCGCAGGAAGTTTGCCGCAGAACAGTTCGTTCTTGCATTTGTTGCTTTCGGTGCAAGCCTCAACTCTTAACGCAAATCATGGGGAACTTTCCATCAGACAGACTTCGAGCGCTCCGCCCTTTTAATATCTGTGGTGTTGATTTTTGTGGCCCATTTAACACAACGTATCGTATCCGTGGTAAGCCGCCGTACAAATCATACGTGGCATTGTTTGTCTGTTTTGCGTCCAAAGCGGTCCACTTAGAGTTAGTGTCTGACCTCACCACTGATGCTTTTTTGTTGGCATTCCAAAGGTTCGTGAGTCGACGCGGGATTCCGGAGAAGGTGTGGTGCGACAACTCGACGAACTTCGTCGGAGCCGATCGCCACATGAGAGAGTTCCGGGCCCGTCTGGAGGAGCAGGGGGGCGGTATCGCAACATTCGCATCAAAAAAAGGATGCGAGTTTGCGTTCATACCGCCCAGAGCATCTCACTTCGGCGGACTTTGGGAGGCAGGTGTGAAGTCTGCAAAGCACCTGTTCCTTCGGACGGTCGGCGAAGATATCCTGACCGCAGAGGAGCTCGGAACTCTCCTCACCAGCGTGGAGGTCGTTCTAAACTCCAGGCCCCTCGGAGCGATCAGTACGGATCCCAACGACGGCGAAGCCCTAAGCCCAGGCCATCTCCGGATCGGCGGGCCCCTCCTAGCTCCACCCTCAGCAGCGCTCCCGGACCAAGTCAGCCCAACTTGCTTGCGACGATGGCGCAGTGTCTCGTATCTCAGGCACAGGTTTTGGCAGCGATGGTCCCGGGAGTACGTCTCGAGCCTCCAGGCGAAAAACAAGTGGCACCAGGAGTTTCCAAACGTCGCCGTGGGAGCTCTCGTCGTCGTCGCCGAGGACAATCTTCCGCCGCAGCAGTGGATGATCGGTCGGATCGTGGCAGTGCACGTCGGCGCTGACGGCAAGGTCCGAGTGGCGGACGTGAAAACGCAGGATGCGACGTATCGGCGAGCGGTCCATAGGCTGGCGGTGCTGCCTGTGGCGTGCTGAAGACGGTGGTCCTTCAGAGGGGGCGGTGTTTGCGCACTTTGCGCCTTTATAATGAAATTTGTTGTATAGTGTAAGGCGGGAGCGGGAGCGCAATAAAGCTTTAATCGCGCTCGCGAATTCGCCCCGTCTCTCGCCCCTTTCGTTAAGTTAGGCTTAAGCGTTTTTTTATTGAAATTAAAGAGTCAGTTGTCATATGAATCCCATTGCGCAAACTCCCTAAACTAACTCCCTAAACTATTCAAAAGTTAAAAAGAAAATGCAACAATTTTTTTTTTTAATAATATGTAAATATTAGGGATTTAAAAAAAAAATAAAAAGATAGCATGCATTTTTCGTCTCCACGTGGGATTGAACTCACACTTGCGGCTATTAGCTTGAATAACCTATTCATGCACGCACGCGTTAGACCCCTAGGCTACCAAATTTTCTTCGATTAAAGGCGATTTTTTCTTAGGTTTAAAAAAAATTATCTAAAAAGTGAATAAGAAGGGAAACTGATCAAATGAGGTTGAATTTTTTTTTTTTTTAGAAAAAAATTTTATAAAAACAGACAACTTTTTCTGAATGTTAAAAAAAATTTAAAACATTTTTTCTGTTCTTTAGAAAAACAATATTTCTATTATATAAGAATTTTTTCTAATTTGAATGGCGATTTTTTTTTTTTTAGAAATGTTTAGTCTTTTTTTTTCTAAAAGAAATGGCGATTTTTACCCTCAAATAAAGAAAGGCAGATTAGAAAAAAACACCTTATAATTTAGACAAAAACGATTTTTCTCATTTTGAGAAAAAAATTTCTAAAAAAAAACGGTAACCAAACTGTTCCAAATTGTTCCTGCAATAAAATAATAAATATTAATATTAGAGAAGGATGGTACAATTTGCGGCCTGCAATATTATTAATAGTCAAACCAATTAAAAAAGTATGCCCTTTTCTTACCATAAATTTTCACACTCTTACCAAGTTTCTATATCAATTTAATTCAATTGCTTACCTATAAATTGCCTCTTTGGGGGATCGCACTTTTACTTTCTTAAACAGGCTTAACACAAACTTATTACTTTGAATGCTCATCTAAAACTGAGCACAAGGGTTCAAGATGCAGCGTAACGCAAGCAACTCTCTCGCGAGAGACTGCATTTCCAAACAAGAGAGAACGCTATAGTCAGGTGCCACGACTATCAGATACCCGTTACTCAGCTAAAGGGAATGCGAGGGAGATGGAGATAAAAATTTGATCAGGCATAACTTTTTAAAGAATGGTCCGATTTAAAAAATTTCTTCTACATTTCGATAGGTATTAGTAAACACAACAAAACTGTATTTTTATACCCGTTACTCGTAGAGTAAAAGGGTATATTGTATTCGTGCAAAAGTATGTAACAGCTAGAAGGAAGCGTTTCCGACCCCATAAAGTATACATATTCTTGATCAGGATCACTAGCCGAGTCGATCTAGCCATGTTTGTCTGTCCGTCTGTCTGTCTGTCCGTATGAACGCTGAGATCTCGGAAACTATAAAAGCTAGAGGATTGGTATTTGGCATGAAGATTCTTGCGGCTTCTACGCAGCGCAAGTTTATTTCAAAAAGGTGCCACGCCCCCTCTAACGCCCACAATAGCTAATATACGATTTTAAAAATTTTAATATTTTGGTTTTGAATGAAACGAAAACATTTGTACATACACGAAAAGATTGGCCTCCAATACAAAATTAGCGAAGTAACTTATTATTTTCCGATTCCACATTTGATCGATAATTCTAAATTTTAAACTCGACAAAATTTGCATTGCCTGAAAGGAAATTAATAATTATATCCGTTACTCGTAGAGTAAAAGGGTATATTGTATTCGTGCAAAAGTATGTAACAGGTAGACGGAAGCGACCCCATAAAGTAAATATATTCTTGATCAGGATCACTAGCCGAGTCGGTCTAGCCATGACCGTCTGTCCGTCCGTATTAACGCTGAGATCTCGGAAACTATAAAAGCTAGAAAGTTGGGATTACCAACACATATTCTTGGGCTTCCTACGCAGCGCAAGTTTATTTCAGCCAAGTGCCACGCCCCCTCTAACGCCCACAATCGCCCATACACAGAGAAAAAAAACCAAGAACATTGCACTCAAATTGAGAACATTCGTTCTTAAAAACAGTGCAAGCACAAATATTCTCATTTTGAGTTGAATGTTCTCAACATCAGAACGAAATGGTGTTAGCTAAAAATCCGACATTAAGTTTATTCCGTTCTATTTTCAAGTTGATTTTTTCTTTAATATAAGAACATTTTTAAATCAAATGGTTCTTTTGTTCTGTTTTTTAGAACATTTGGCTCTCAAAACTATAACATTTTGAGTTTGATTTAGTGTCTTTAGTATCAATTCAAAAATATATTTTTTATTTATAAAGAAGTTTATAGCTAACTCGAGGTCATGCCGGTTTAAACTTCAAGAAGTCCAAGACGTCGGCATTATGCCAACACACAAAAAGGATCAATCATTAACAGTGAAATCGCTGCCTTGGTCAAGTGGGTTACCATGCAAGCCGCGCTATAACTGGTTGGGAATTATAGTGTCGCCACAAAATCCACAAAAATTGGGGAATAGAGTTTTGAATCATTTTAAGTTGAAATGCAACTTAATTTTTGTTCTTTCTTTAGTCCTTTTCGTTCTCAAACTAAGAACAATTTGAGATATTGTCGTTTTTGAGAACAAAATCGACTTGATTTAAGAACCATGTGATAAAATAATAACTTTTCGTAATCATTTGAAGAACATTTTAAGCTCAACTAGATTTTAAGCACCAATTCAACTTAATTCAATCACATTTAGAACATTTTGAACTTGAACAAGAGAGAACGCTATAGTCGGGTTGGTGTCCCGACTATCTAATACCCGTCACTCAGCTAAAGGGAGTGCGAGCACTGTAGTCGGGTTGGTGTCCCGACTATCTAATAAACGTAACTCAGCTAAAGGGAGTGCGAGGGGTATAAAAACTTTGATCAGGCATAAGTTTTAAACGAATGGTCCGATTTAAAAAATTTCTTCTACATTTCGATAGGTATTGATAAACACAACAAAACTGCATTTTTATTTTCCGAAATATTTAAATTTTTAAAATCGTATATAAGCGATTGTGGGCGTTAGAGGGGGCGTGGCACCTTTTTGAAATAAACTTGCGCTGCGTAGGAACTCCTAGAATCTGCATGCAAAATGTCAATCTCCTAGCTTTTATAGTTTCCGAGATCTCAGCGTTCATACAGACAGACAGACGGACAGACAGACATGGCTAGATCGACTCGGCTAGTGACCCTGATCAAGAATATATATACTTTATAGGGTCGGAAACGCTTCCTTCTACCTGTTACATACTTTTGCACGAATACAATATACCCTTTTACTCTACGAGTAACGGGTATAAAAAGGAACGACTATTTTTAAGAACATTTTCAACTCAGATGAGAACGTCAGAATTCCCTCTGTGTACTAAAATGTGTCTGGCGCCCACATTTTTATTGATTTCGGAGAAGTATAAATGCAATTTCGTTGTGTTTAGTTATACCAAAATACCATCAAAATGTAGAAGAAATTTTTCAAATCGAACCATTCGTTAAAAAGTTAGGCCCGATTAAAGTTTTATATCTCCATCTCCCTCGCACTCCCTTTAGCTGAGTAACGGGTATCTGATAGTCGGGGCACCCGACTATAGCGTTCTCTCTTGTTTTTTCTAAAAAGGTGGTGCGCAAAGTAGCAAACCTCTTCAATTTATTGTATTTGTGTTTCAGCAGTGCCAGAGCAAAGATGAATGGAAAATAAAATCAGGCAAATTTATGCTCTATTACGATGAGATTCACGCTTTCCTGAAAGCGCGATCTAGAAATAACCCCTGTTTATACGACAACCGAGAATTCTATATATTTTATATTTTATATCTCCATCTCTTTCTCACTCCCTTTAGCTGAGTGACGGGTATCAGATAGCCGGGACACCCACACGACTATAGCGTTCACTCTTGTTACTACTGAATTCGAAGCCGTAGTCGAGGATGGCAATGCTATTAGGAAGACAGCGGACTCTGTTATTCGTTCAATAGCCGATAAGTTTGCGGAGTTGGGCTTCGATCGCGAAATTCATAAACGGATAAAGTTTACAACTGATCAAGGTTTAAATATAAAAAAATCTTTGGTTAATCACACAAGAATTAACTGTGCTGCTCAGATGATGAATATTATTCTTAAGCATACGTTCGAAAAGGATTTCCTGAAAAGACGAGTTCCACGTGTTTTATGTTTGATGAGCACAAGCAAATCTCTTGGTGTTTTATTCGGTAGGGTGTAAACTTTAAGTTGGTACCCATTTTGATTTTTCAACTGATTTTTTTTCGAGTTTTTACGCATAGCATAAGCATAGCACTAATGCACTTTCACTTGCGAGTACAAACAGCAACCAATCAAAAAAAACAATCATTATCAATCCGCGAAATCTTCGGGCCACATTAGTCCAAGACAACCCGAATGGTACAGCGGTCCATAACTCAAAAAACGTTAAAATCTATAGAATATTTATTTATATCACATATTGCTAAACACCGGAATTTAGAACGGAATTTAAACAATGCTGTGTGAAAAACACATCATGTCTTAAAAACACATTGTGTAAAAAACACGTCGTGTTAATAACACGCCGTGTAAATAACACAAATGAACTGTGTGTGTTATTTATGTTTCTAACAATTTTTTCGGTATTTTTCGGTATTTTCGATTGGCAACGCGATAGGCGGACCGGAGGTGTTTCCATTGGCAAACGCGTCTGAAACAGCTGTTCTGCTATTGTCATTTGCGAGCTAAAGTAAACAATGGATTTAAATAATTTATTACCAATTAATACAATCTCAGAACAGCATTTGAACACAATAAATATGTGTGGACAAATTGCCCAAATGCTGGAAGCAAGCACCACATCCCACGCTCTGCTGCTAAAGGCAATATCGTCAAGGAGAGTTTGGACATACGTAAGCTGGAAAACAAACAAGTAATATTATTGTTAAATTACCATTTATATACATATGTATGCCTAGAATCGAAATGGGACCTTTTGGGAGACTGACGTGCAGCAAAATTCGGACGAGTTCTATAAGGAATCCTTTCGCGTAGACAGGAACTGGCAAAAAAAGACACAGTCTTTCGACGAGCCATTCCATTGGATAAACGGATTGCTGTTGCTCTCTATACGGTTGGGTCATCCGCAGAATACAGAACTATTGGCAGATTATTCGGCATATCAACCACCATGGTATGCAAAATAGTCAACGAATTCTGTGTCGAAGTCATATCAGTAATGGCTCCCGAATACTTGTCCCCAAACTTTTTGACCGAAGAGAAGGTTCAAGAATGTGTGGAAGGATTTCAGAAACTAGGATTCCCACAATGTTTTGGAGCTATGGGTAAGGTCTTAATAATTATTTCATGCAATTTAATGATTGTTTATTTCTTTTCAGATGGTTGTCATATCGAAATACGGCCGAGAGGCAAGGATGCATCTCCTGGTATATGTGGGTGTTCTTCCGAACACCTCGAAGTCCGTCCATGTTCTCCTCCCACAAATACAGGAGGAACTCGGTGGCATCTGCTGTCCACAGCATTTTTCTTTTTTCTGTGAAGAGAATTCTTTAAAATAAACTATTAAATAATTAAAAACAAACAAATTACCTGTTCCGTTTTCCATTTTGCCGGCTTTTATGTTGACAATCAGCTGTTTTGGGCCATCCCTGGTCAATAGTGCTGGTAAATGGTGGTGGAAAATACCACAAATTTCACTTTCCAGCCCTGTAACGCGACAATTTTCCACCCTCCCCTCCCCACCCTTCGAATACAAGTTTTGTATGGGATTTGGTCGCGTTCAACGGTAAATGGATGCAAACGCGACGCGTTCATAATGAGCAGAGGGCATTAACATGTTAATAACACAAGTTATTTACAGTGTGCGTTATTTTCCGAACCCTGAAAAATGGATTACCCGGTTGATTTCGCTCGTAAAATAAAAGTTAAAAATTTGAATTTAAGGTTTATGTTTTTTAGTCAGAGTGACCGAAAAATTACGCACGAATATTACCAAATTAATCAACACGGGACCATCAACAAATAATTGACTAAACTTAGTATTTTTTTTTGGGCCAGTTTTTGTTAGGTTGAGTACTTTTTCCCACCGCGGTACTCAGTTGAGCTAAGGAAATGGTAAGGAAATACCAAAAAAATACCAGATTTAGCGGATGAATTCCGATGAACGCCTTTAGCCGCGGCCCAAAGAATACAAAATTTGATCTTTGGCTGTGAGCGGTGAGCCAATAACAAATTATAAATGGTAGGAAAACCCAAAAAACTAATGGAAAACAGCTTTTAGGAGTTGCGGCAATACATATCGCCATGCCAACAGCAAATTTAAAGCTTGCGATCCAGGTCATTTTGTAATATTTTAAAATTGGCGCCAGTTGAAGTTTACTGTTTACTGCCAGTTACAACAAACCCAGTAAGAAAACAAGAGAGAACGCTATAGTCGGGTTGGTGTCCCGACTATCAAATACCCGTCACTCAGCTAAAGGGAGTGCGAGCGCTGTAGTCGGGTTGGTGTCCCGACTATCTAATAAACGTAACTCGGCTAAAGGGGGGGCCAGGGAGATGGAGATAAAAATTTGATCAGGCATAAGTTTTAAACGATTTAAAAAATTTCTTCTACATTTCGAGAGGTATTGATGAGCACAACAAAACTGCATTCCTACTTTTCCGAAATATTTAAATTTTTAAAATCGTATATAAGCGATTGTGGGCGTTAGAGGGGGCGTGGCACCTTTTTGAAATAAACTTGCGCTGCGTAGGAACTCCTAGAATCTGTATGCAAAATGTCAATCTCCTAGCTTTTATAGTTTCCGAGATCTCAGCGTTCATACAGACAGACAGACAGACAGACAGACAGACAGACAGACAGACAGACAGACAGACAGACAGACAGACAGACAGACAGACAGACAGACAGACAGACAGACAGACAGACAGACAGACAGACAGACAGACAGACAGACAGACAGACAGACAGACCCCCCCCCCCCCCCCCCCCCCCCCCCCCCCCCCCCCCCCCCCCCCCTGATGCCAAACGCCT